>PVJC01006819.1:0-53588 GCA_004026665.1 Murina feae | reverse complement strand
AGGCCACTGACCCCCCTGCTGCCTCTTTCCCACTCCCCGGCCCGCCACCTTGCTTTCCCGTTTCCTGGTGCCCTGCAAGGGGCCTGGGAAGCCCACCAAGCAGGCCACTGACCCCCTGCTGCCTCTTTCCCGTTCCCTGATCCCCCTCCAAGGGCCTGGACAGCTGCCAAGCAGGCCGCCGACCCCCTGCCACCCCTTTCCCGCTCCCCGATGCCCCACAAAGGGTCTGGGAAGCCCACCAAGCAGGCCGCCAACCCCCTGCCACCTCTTACCCGCTCCCCGGCCCGCCACCTTGCTTTCCCACTTCCTGGTGGCCTGGTGCCCTGGTGCTACTTCGAACTGCCAGCATAGGCAGGCAGTTGCAACAGAACCCTTTGGTTTGCTCTAGTTCCGTGGCTGTTGGCCTCTATCTTGGCTGGGTTAATTTGCATACAGCTGCTCTGATTGGCTGTTGGCCTCCATCTTGGCTGGGTTAATTTGCATACAGCCGCTCTGATTGGCTGGTGGTAACGGTCACATTTGCATGTTTCTCTTTTATTATAGAAGATTATATAGGATATAGTCCTAGGTATTGTTTCAACCATTGTGTGTGTGTGTGTGTGTGTGTATACAGATACATATATAAAAATCAGTGCATTAACACAACCACTGTCCCACCATTTAACTAGGGACAAAGAGGATGAGGAAGTTTCCCAAGGTCACAACATGTTAGAAGTTGGATTTGATCCTAGGCAGTGGGGCTTCAGAGCCAAGCTCTTAACAACTTCACCCAACAGCTCCTACATTTTCAGAGGCTGTTTGAATGCCTTGCAGAACTGCCTACTTATTCTGTGTACTACACTATATTAAGAGCTACTTATGTAAAATAAAAATAAAATGCTAAAAGGTGTACAATAACACAAATAAAGCAAAAAACTAACTAAAATAGCCATAGACAGTAGGATTTTTTAATCATATAAATGCTACCACCTAAAAATGTACTCTCTGAAAAGATTATTGGTTTGTTTTTACTATTCTTATGATAACTTGGAGAGAACTGAAGAAAAAGTTCTGAGAATGCACAATGAAAACTGACAGATTAATAGATGATGCAGGAAAAAGAAGGCCAGAGATAAAATGTAGGTAAAATCAATTACTGTTGCATTAAAACAATAAATAGAACCTTGGGAAAATCTGCCTTTTGGAAGCCATCCTTTCATTTGTAAATGAGACCATTATAAACAAATAAGGTATAAACAATTACTGTCTCCAAGTCCAAATGAAGTATGGAAGCTCTCTACCATCCACCATAAGATTGTCTTCTCTTTGGTAGCCCAACCTACTAACTTGCCTCAAGCACTGAAGACTTGCATATTCTTGTATCTGCTAAGGTATATTTAAAAATCTCTTTGCTGCTCAGTATCAGTTTTTAAGAACTTATTCCTGTCCTATCCTAATTTGAAATTTTAAAAATTTCAAAGCTAAAAAGTAAGAAATTAGAAAAAAATGTGTTTACTAATATAAATAGGTTTGATGTCTGATTTTTAGTAATTTCCTATTCAAAAATATTAAATTATTTCCAGCTTTATGGTGTGAAATAATTATATACTCACATGCTGCCATGAGAAATTAGAGAGAGAGAGATGGCTTATACCTTTCACTCAGTTTTCTCTGATAGGACCTCTCATAAGTGCTATTCACTATATCACAACAAGAAAGTTGACATAGATACATTCCACAGACTTTATCCACATGTCACCAGTGTTTACTTGCATGTGTGTGGGGGTGGGTGTTTAGTTCCATGCCATTTTATCAATTCATCACATGTGCAAATTCATGTGAACCACAACAAGGAACAGACACAGAACAGTTTGTGTGAGAGAACTCTGACCCTACCTTTTTTATAGACACAGCTACCACCCTCTCTCTCTCCCTATGTTCTTTTAAAATAAAACTTCAAACTACTAGAATTAAGAAACTATATTACCAATCCAGATGCTCAAATAATGGGGAAAACATACTAAAAATAATGCTTTTATTTGTTCTTTATCACACAATTAAATTAAGAATGGCAGTGAGTTCCTCTGGGAAATAATATCAATATGTAGTCCCGGACTATTGGAAGATTTTACTAAGATTAAAGATTTAGGCAGCCTGCATTGATTTGAATAAAATCAGAAAATTTCATTTAGATTAATCTGTCTTCTCTCAATATTTTCCTCCCTTTCCTTGTCTCATTTGTTCCATTCTTTTTAACCTTTTTTTTACTATGGAAATTTTCAAACCTATTCAAAGGCAGGACAGATCATTATAGTGAGCTGACACACGCATTACCAGTTTCAACTTTTATCAATATACTAGGGGCCCTGCGGTGCACAAAAATCTGTGCACTCAGTTGGGGGCGGGGGGGGCGTCCCTCAACCCGGCCTGTGCCCTCTCACAGTCTGGGACCACTTGGGAGATGTCCACCTGCTGGCGTGCCTGGCCAGCCTGGGTGACGGACTGATGGATGTTTGCAAGCTGGCCAAACCCCCCAGTGGTGACCCTCACCCCATGGGGGTGTGGTCAGCCTGGGTGAAGGGCTGAGGGCTGTTTTCAGGCTGCCCACATCTCCCATTGATCCAACGTCCCAGCGAGGCTGGCTGGAATCAGATTTCTGGGGTTTATTTATCTTCTATAATTGAAACTTTGTTGTCTTGAGCAGAGGCCTAGGCAGGCAATGAAGCCTTCTGTTTGCTTTAGCTCCATGGCTTCTATAATTGAAACATTGTTGCCTTGAGCAGAAGCCCAGCCGGCCTAGGAAGGCAGTTTCCTCCATCGCTGGTGCAACGGAAGTCTCCTGTTTGCTCTAGCTCTGTGGCTGCTGGCCGCCATCTTGGCTTGATTTGCATACATCCACTCTGATTGGCTGGTGGCCATGGCTTGACTGTTGGGTGTGGCTTGGGTATAACGGAGTGAGGGTCAATTTGCATATTACACTTTTATTAGATTAGATGACCACTCTTTTTCATATATACTGAACACTACTTTTATCACCCCACTCTAATCATTCTGAAGCAAATATCAGACTATATCACATCATCTGTATAAATATGTAGTTAGAGACTTTTGTCTATAATAAAATGATTATTTTTTAAACATAGCTGCAATACCTTTACCACACCTAAAAAGGTAGTAATTCTTTAATAGCATATCAGAAAGTATAATTGTGCAGTCAGTGTTCTTATTGCCATGATTTTTTTTAATATTTATGGAATTGGGATCCTGTAATGCAAGTTCATAATTGCATAGACTGAAAAACTTCTTAAATCTCTTTTAATTCATAGATTCTCAAGCTTTTTAATTCTTATAATTTTATTATTGAAGAAAACAGACCTTTTGGTCTATAAAGTTCTCCACAGTCTGAATTCTGCTGGTTGAAATGATTCCTAGGTATTTAGTATAAATTGGTAATTAGAGCAAAGGGCAGGTGGCTCAGCTGGTTGGCACATCAGCCAGTACACCAGAAGGTAGTGGGTTTGATTTCTGGTCAGAGCACATAACTAGGTTGCAGGTTCCATCCCTGGCTGAGGTGTGTACAGGAGGCAACCAATGGCTATTTCTCTCACACATCGATGTTTCTCTCTCACTCCCTCTATATCTCCTTCTCCCTTCCCTCCCTCTCTAAAAAAATACCTTCTGGTGTGGTTAAAAAAATAAAAAGAAACAGGATATATCTATTCTCATCTATTTCAGAGTTGACTGGATTCATACGTATCTCTGCAGTATCTACTAAAATAATAACTGTAGGTAGAGCACAGGAGGTTTTGTCTCGGTGCAGTGGCTAATGCAATGCTGTGAGCACACTCCAGCAGTTCAAATCTTTCTGGCACACCAGGAAGATGGCAACGCCTGCCTGAGCCCCTCCCAGAGCCGCCTACACAGTACCCTGACCTTTCATTGGCTCCCTAAGATGGTGTTCCATGATTGGCCACCTCCACTATAAATAGGGCTGCCTTTCCTCAATAAAGTTAGACCTGCATCCCAGAACCTGGTCTCCGGAGTCATGCATGCAAGCGTCCTAGCGCTAGGGGCTCCGCCGTCCTCACCCCTGGGAAATCCCCTGCTTCAAATAACAATTTTTTAAGTTTTGTAAAAATGTAACAATAGCTTTTCTACATTATAAGACCTAATTGCTTGGACTTTTCCACAAATTATTTTGGAATATTATAAATACTAAAGGAACAGATATTTTTATTTACATTAAATAATGTACAACTGAATATAAAATAAAGCAAGTCACTTGTCAAGTAAGGGTCTCCTAAAATGATCATGTAACCCAGCCAGTGTGGCTCAGTGGTTGAACATCGACCTATGAACCAGGAAGTCCCAGTTGGATTCCGGGTCAAGACATTGCCCAGGTTGCAGGCCTGATCCCCATTAGGGGGTGTGCAAGAGGCAGCTGATCAATCATTCTCATCATTGATGTTTCTATCTCTCTCCCTCTCCTTTCCTCTTTCTGAAATCAATAAAAACTATTTTTTAAAAGATCATCTAATTAACCCCTTGTTGGTTAATCTACACTTCAACCTGCCCAAACAGCCCATAATTAGTCAGTAATTTTACAAGATATGCAGCCTATTGATTTGAATTTGGTATTTTCTTGAGCAGAATTTTTTTTAAATCAAAAGTGATTTAGTATAACCATAACTGACAATGTAAAAACTCCAACAAAACATTTATAAAGGGTAACTTTAAGACACTAATATGATTCGTAAAATAAACCATCTGATATCCAAATTGTCCAATAGTTGTCTTTAAAGTGATTCAAAAAAATGATAGACGAAAATCATTAACTTGCACACTCCAGGGCATTAAAGTAAATCTTGATAATTCACCAAATAAATAAACATTCATCCTCCTGAGAAAACAAAGTATGGCAGCTAAAATAAAACAGCTCTTTTGGTTTACATGAGAAGCTACCTAATTTTGTTTGTTTGTTTTCCTGATCTCAAGAAATGGTTTTGATTGCTTCTGTAGATTGTGTTAAATGTCAGACTGAGGCAACATAAATCCAAAGAATTCACTTAGGACACTTTGCTAACTTTTCTAAATCAGTCCTTTATTACTTGTTCTTTTTTCTAATGGAAAGAAAAGTACACTCCCTTTAAAGTATGGTCTGAGGATTGATGTATAAGACAACAGCATAAAGTTTTCTTTTGCCAGATAAAGCCCTGACCTATCTGGACAGAATGCAAAAGTGTGTGTGTGTGTGTTTATACCACACTGGTATGATACTTACATGGCATGAAATAACACATAAATCAACTGCCCTTCAAACAAATATAAGCAAGAAAATGTACGAAACTGCAGTAGTGATGTATTTTGTTCCTAAAATGGAGTGAAAATAATTCCACAGGCCTGACAGCATTTACTTAACTACTTGCATTTCAATTCACTTTGGATTACCTTATCCTACTATAAATATAAGTACATAAAATTAGTTTGTTCCTTCTAGTCTAATTCTAATAACTATACATGGCCATCCTAGGGAATTAGTGCATAATAGCATACTTCAATAATCCTCTTTAGAAATAAACTTTTTAATTTGAAACTTTCTTCAAAAAACTGAATATAAGAGAGTAGAGAAGTTTGAAAATATGAACACTAGCATTAAATCTGCCTCCTATACAAAAAGGGTTTTGAGACAGATAATCGTAAGGGCAGTTTGATCAGGAAATTCTGGGGGTCTTGAGTATCCAGAACATGGTCTAGAAAAGAGAGATACTGTGGCTCTGAGTGCATAGCCATGGATCCAGGGCCCCATATACTCCTCATCCCACAGATGGGCACTCAAAAGTAGGCACTGGGGCTCAAGGCAGACACTGGGATGTACCCTCAAAGGGTAGCTGAAGATCATAATAATTATAAAGATTCCCATACTTATTCAACCAGGAGCTTTCCTAAAGTTCTGCCAACCAATCTCTCAGTCAGGAACACACCAGTGGCTCCATTGTTAACACTGTGAAATGACAAATAACCAAGTCAGTCACCTGGGTGCTCTTCCCTGGAGCCGGGAGCTCACCCTTACATCCAGCACAGACAGGAGTATCAGTCTCCCTCCAAGCCCCACACACCTACAAACTCTCATCTGTAAAACACAAGGGTGAACTAACTCCATCTCTCACCAGGTAATGCCCTGACCTATCTGGAAACAATGCAAAAGCTAAATTTAATCTCGTTATAGGTCAATAAAAAAAATAAAAAAACTCAGGCATATTACCAAGTGGAACCATACTGTAGTTCTTTGTTACTACTAACAATAAAACAGCTATCGAGAAAAGCACTTTGTGTATTTTGTATTACAGGTGAAAAGCAGTTTTCCCATTGCTGTTAGCAACATCCTATCACCAGGTAGAATGAATCATCACAATCACTCTAGAAAACATTCTGGTAGTTGATATAAAACACTACTGATAATCTGATATCAAACCACTTTTTCCAGGTTTATCTTCTTTCATTCTTCCTCTTCTGCTTCTTATCTAAAGAACACATTTTCTATTCTTGCCCTGTTGAATGTCTTCCTATTTCCTGAACAAGCATGGCCTTTTCAGAATTCTCTGACCTTGGGTAGGTTGTTTCCTTTGCCCACTTCTTTAGCTGGCAAACTCCTATTTACTTGCAGATTCCAAATGAAATATCACCCAGCCAAGCAGAGCTGATGCCTTCATCATATGTGTACATATCATTTCATTAATATCTATAACAACATATACAAAGGTTCAACTGAAGTTAATATCTAGATTACAGGGCTTTCATGTCCTCTGTGGGAGGGACATGATCTCATTATTCTTGGAATCTCCCCAGTCTTGCACATAGTAAGTTTATTTTTGTATGTATTTAAAACATAAAATGTTTATAAATACAGTAAATTCTGTTTATCATTACTTACAAGTATTAAGTAAAAGAGGTTAACAATAAGTATAGTTATTTTGTTTCTAATTTTATGTAGACTATATTCATCATCCTACAACTGGCCTATCTGCAGAGAGAATCAAGAGTCAGCTGCATGGAAAATCTTGGTTATTAGAAATTATGGAAAAGTAAGTGGGGCTTAGCCATTCCTGCTGCAGTTTCCTATTCTATTTTTCAGCACCTAGTGTTTATCTCTCCCTCTCTGCTGAGTAGGAAGAAGTTAGAGAATTCAATTCTATGAATATTATTCATGCACATGGGATCCAATTTTAATATTCTGAAAAAAAAAAACACTACTTATAGGAATATACTGAATATTCTATTCTTTCTCAACATAGCAGAGGCCTGCAAAATATCAAAATGCAAATCTCAGACACCTAATTGTACAATATATTGCTCCCTAAACAAGCCTATGTTTTCTTTAGAAAGTGTGTACACAATTGGAATTTTAAAACTTGCGCATGATATACTTGGATTGCACCATCCATTCAAGCAGTAACACACTCAAAGCTATTTCTCTCAACAGGATTCTGAACACTACTATTCTGAGCTGGGAAAGGCAAGAGAAAGGAAATAGAAAGCAGACTATTTCTGAAAGGCTATGATGTAAATGGAGCATAAGGTGTGTTTCTGTGCATATGCATCTGTGTAAGCACACATTGAGCACATATATGTGTTTGTCCAACTACACGATGGAAGGCATAACTGGCATAGCAGGGTTTCTCAATGCTACTGTAGAATCAACTAAAATCAGATAAAAACAGACCTAGAAAATTACCCAAGCTCTCTAACAGGCAAACCTTGAACTTCCCTTATTTCCTCTACACAGGACAAAGACAGAACTGCTCCCTTGACATTCTCTACCCACACCCCACACTTGAGAATAATAAAACCACATCGTATTAGCAGATCAACACCTTTAAAAATGTAATATTTTAAGAAAAATACTGTCTAATAACTCATATCATCTTATCAAAGGTCAGTTCCCACCTTAAACCAATTGGAGGCCAATGACATTTGGAAAAATATATTGAGTCCATAGGATTATTTTATCTTTAAAAAAGTAATTACAATAACATGTGAAAAATATTCTTACAATAAGTCATGAGGGCATAAAAAGAGTTTTCCCCATGACTGTGCTCACACAGAGTGGCCTGCTACCCTACTTCTCATCTCTGGTGTCCCTTTAGCCACTGCTGCTGCTCTTCGACCTTGGATGATGGAACCAAAACAGCTGATTTCCATTTCTTTCTCTTTCCTCAGAAGCTGCTTATTTTAAAGGCACTAAAACAGGGTGGTAAAGAGCACCTTTGGAGTTTATGAGCCCAGGGTTCAAATTTCCTATGTGATTGGGAAATTTTGCTTCCCCTCTTAGGCTCTTTGTTTATTCATGGAAAGAAAGAAGTTGGATTTTTTTTTCCCTAAGTGCAAGGGTCATTAACAGATGGTATAATCTATCTATATATATAAAAGCCTAAGCGACGGTCCACCTGTCCGACTGTCTAACCATCAAACCAGCCATATCTATGATGTGCACTGAACACAAGGGGGCAGACGCTCAACACAGGAGCAGAAACCACAGGCATGAAAACATGAACAGAATGATGAATCTCAGAGGGGAGGGGAGAGGAAGGAGAGGTGGAAGAGATTAAGCAAAGATCCTATATGCATACTAGAGGCCCGGTGCGTGGATTTGTGCAGCAGTGGGGTCACTTTGCCTGGTCTGTGGGGATTAGGCAAAAACCAGCTCTCCGACATTCCCCAAGTGTACCAGATTTCAAGAAGGTGCAGGCCAGGCCGAGGGACCCCATTGGTGCACAAATCTGTGCACCAGGCTTCTAGTTTATGTCATAAAATAATTACTCTGGTCTTATCAGTGGAACCGACAGGCATGGGCCACAGTTTAATGTGACTAAGATGACAGTTGTTTCTTGCAACTGGTCAGGACACATTTTACAAAGGAATCTTTTCTGCATTATCCATAGATCCAAAGATTTGTCTCTTGCCCTCCATGACTTAGTTTCAATTTCCTTATTAATAAATCAGGAATAAATATCTACCTCAAACGAAACACTATCTGAGAAATTGCATAACATGGCTACCACAGAGCTTGGCATGTGGTAGTTATCCAGAAAACATTTGGCCCCTTTTCATTTACTTTGTGTAGCTAATAAAACCTCTTCCCAATTCATCAGAAGGTACTAAGTTTTGAAAAATTAAAAGCTACATCCAAACAACTTTGGGCAGTTTAAATAGTAATTAAGACTCTATAGTCTGAATGAAAAAAAACCTTGGTCTGAGCAAAATATTTGTTAAGCTCAACACTCTAAATCAGTGATTTTCAACCTGTTTAATTTTATGGCACAATTCACTAATTACTAAAATTCTGTGGTTTAAGATCTGACCAAGAAAAAAAAAGGTATAAATTTGATTCATTCACACCACATAGCTAGAGTTATATTGGCTGTTGTCATTTTTTATTTAACAATCTAAGGCAGGGGTCCTTAAATTTTTTAAACAGGGAACCAGTTCACTGTCCCTCAGACCGTTGGAAGGCCGGACTATAGTTAAAAAAAAACAACTATGAACAAATTCTATGCACACTGCACATATCTTATTTTAAGCAGGTCAGGCAGCGGTGGCAAAAACAGCCGGCATGTGGCCCGCGGGCCATAGTTTGAAGATGCCTGATCTAAGGGAAAGAAGTCAATGCCCCTGACTGAATAGTCGAGGACTGCATATTTTACAAATTCTTGCTGCACGCCCGTGCAGGATGGCACTCCATTTGAAAATCACTGCTCTTAACCAAAGACAATAAAATTGTGTAATCCACATGATGAATTCTGTATTTAATAACCATCTAAATTTTTTAATGCAATCTATACAAGGAGGAAAAGTCCAGGCAAAGAAAGTAAATAAATATCTTTAAAATAGTCTTCCTGCCCTGACCGGCTTGGCTCAGTGGATAGAGCGTCAGCCTGCAGACTCAAGGGTCTCAAGTTTGATTCCAGTCAAGGGCATGTACCTTGGTTGCGAGCACATCCCCAGTGGGTAGTGTGCAAGAGGTGACTGATTAACGTTTCTCTCTCATCGATGTTTCTAGCTCTCTGTCCCTCTCCCTTCCCCTCTGTGAAAAATCAATAAAATATATATTTTTTTAAATAAATACATAAATAAATAAATAAATAAATAAATAAATAAATAAATAAAATAGTCTTCCTTCTGATTTGGTCAAGTTATTTATCCACTATCAAACTACATAAATAATTAAGTTATTTTCTATAATTTTTTAAACAAATGTACAAAACTTAGAAAACTCAAAGACTCTAACCTATAAATCTTTAATTTCCCTTTTATATTTTGGTATTGATGCTATAGTCTTTATTGTAATATGTCCTGAATTATCTTTTAAATATAAAGTACATGTGTTTTTTTTTCTAAATAGAAGTAATAGTATAGTATATGAGCTTCTATTTACATTCATCATCTTGAACCTCCTAAAGACTTCTCAATAATTCTGGTAATCCTACTGCAGATGAATCACTAAGCAAATGATTGATGAGGTGGAACAATGGCCAATACAGGCCTTCTGGGGCTGTGCTATCTGGAACATTAGCCATGGGCCACACATTGGCAACTGAGCATATGAAATGCAGCCAACTGGAACTGAGATATGCCTGTGCAGGTAAAATATATGTCAGATTTCAAAAGCTTGTTATAAAAAAATGTAAAATATCTCATAATTTTTCATATTAAATACATGTTGAAATAATCATATTTATGATATATTGGGTTAAATAAAATATATTAAAATTAACTTCACATTTTCATTTACCTTTCTTAGTGTGGCTATAAGATAATTTTAAATTGCATACATAGCTCACATTTGTGTCTCATTTATTTGGAAAATACTACTCTATAATGTTGTACACTTTAATTTAATCAATTATGTGTAAATCTATTATATAAAGCAGGATATAGGTAAATGAATCAAATAATAAATAAATAAGTAGATAAAGTTCATGATATATCTCTGCTTAAACAGTTTCACAATATTGCTTGAATTGTTTGAAGAATATGCTAAGTTTACATAATTAGGTAAATGGGAAAGGTAGAAGATGGTAAAGGGGGCATAAATGGTAATGGAAGGAGACTTCACTTGGGGTGAATTGTACACCTGACACCTAAAGAATTTTATTTACCAATGCCACCCCAATAAATTCAATAAAAAGCAAATAAATATTAAATAAATAAAAAGCAAATAAATGTTAAAGTTGTGATGAGCAGTGGTCACACACTGACTGTGATAAGCCATGAAACACTGATTACATATATTTAAGATAAGGTCTATGCTCTCATGAGGTTCATAGATTTATGGAATAATATAAAAAAGAAAACAAGTACATAGAATAAAATCATCCTATTTAGGATATGTTGGGTTACATAAA
This sequence comes from Murina feae, assembly GCA_004026665.1. NCBI lineage: Eukaryota > Metazoa > Chordata > Mammalia > Chiroptera > Vespertilionidae > Murina > Murina feae. The sequence goes on along the minus strand of PVJC01006819.1, from coordinate 42,207 downwards.
ACACATTATCACAATTAACTCACATTTTCCTTCACCTTGCTGGGCGACAAAGGCATCGGATAGTACTCTAAACAAAATGTATGTGAGCATTTTATTGTTTCAAATAATGGATAGTGTGTATTGGTGTTTAGGGTTTGCAGATCTCGATAACCAAATGTCCTTCTATGTGTGGAAATATCCTGAACCACACAGAGGTAACCAGTTCAAAATATTCAGAGTGTTCCTACTGAGAAACATCTATTGTCATGTCGCACTATGGTCAGGATAACCACCGCTCAACACAACTCAGTTAGTAATTATTCTCTGATACTAATTCCTGGACACTGCATGAACCCAGGGCCAAATATTCAGAGACTTAAATCTAAGAGTGCAATCAACATAAGCTGGTACACAAAACCATCGCTGTTCCTTGGTGTACAAATACAATACATATATAAACATATCACATACACTTATATACACGGTGTATGTGTCAATAATAACATCTTGCCACTGTCAGTCTAAGTGAAAAATAACTTATTTGAAGCATTTAAACATAATTTCCATATATAAGCAAATAACTTTTTTAAAAATCATTTCCCATTTACAAAGACTTTTGTTACTGAGCAGAAATACCAATTTACTAAGATTGGTATATATTCTTATCTAACTCCTCATTGAGAAGCAGAGAGGAAGAGAGAAAAAAAATAAATCTGTCATTTCTTATAGGATTGTACACCATTCTATTAACAAAGGAAGCTGCCATTCTAGAATGGTATGATGAGAAAAAGATAGTCACTACTCTACAAAATGCCAGAATTTTTAAAGGAACAATGAATCAAACTATCATAAATAGATATGAAGGAATTCATTATTTGATAATGATAATTTATAAGTATGAATGAAATGCATAAAAAATGTCACATCATACTTTAATGTCAAACCTCCTCATCTCTCCCACCCAAATCAAAGAAAAATCCTTTGAAGAACTTACATTCTGGAATCTTATTCAGGCTTGAAGCAACAGGACTATTTTAATCCATGCTTACATCTAGGATAGCAAAACCACTTGCCTCAAAAATAAGGGTGTAGTAACCATTCAAAATGTCTTACTACGTAACTCAATTATCCCTATAAGTGAAAAACTTTGAATGCATAAATTATGGAGGAAAATCTGGCATAAAGGAGAAATAGTGCCCCAAAACTGATACCCTTTTTGCATTAAAATATTCAGGGCTAATTGTAATTTTAGCACTGGTTTTTATCCTTGCTTTGTTCTTTGGCCAAACTTAAACACTTCTTGTCTCCTTCAATGAAAAGTGGCACTATTATGTTCCTGGAAGCCTGAGCAGGATTCCTCAAAGCCTAATTTTAAGGTCTTAATTGGCTGAAGCAATGGGAGACCATACAAAGCCCACTTCACAGAGAAGGGCAAGATTGCCAGGTCACTTGAGAACAGATGAAGAGCTAACTGGAAGCCACTGCTGAAATCTTACAGTGTTCTGGGAAGTTTTACCAAATACTAACTTCCACGAAATGGAACACAATCATCCATCATAACGCATAGCCCAGAGGGGTTGAAGTTAGGTTGTAGAAAAGAATGATAAACCTGAAACAACCATCTTCACTTAACAATTGCACTTTATAACAAACCAGAAAGCTTCATGGAGGTTGGACACTGTGATTGGATCTGTGGTATATCATTGACATCAATATTTTGTTATACCTTCTCACAACCTCTAAGACCAGGAACCATGTTTACAGCTCAAGGGGATTATTAATTAATAACACATTTGTTCATTTGGTACTAGTGGACCTGTCATCTACTTTTACCTTGCAAAGATAAGTTACTCATCCATTTATTTATACATTCACCCAGCCAACATTTGTTGTATGTTTTGTAACAAAAGACACTTAAGACATTGAATAACATTATATTCATCCTGAAGCAGTTCATTATTATTTAATTAATAATAATTAATAATTCATCAACCTACATTATAAAAAATCCTATTTGGAATAATTTTAAGTAAAGTAATTCCTTTATCATCAACTTTAGCCACTGATCACAGGCCCCCAAAACAAAACAAAAAAAGAAAAAACAGAGAAAATAATTTTTACTTGTGAATTTCATGACTACATGGAAAAAAAAAGTTAAACGTCTGGAACTAACCTATAAAAACTTTTAAATTATTTTATCTTCATACTAACAATAAAGACACATAATAAAAAATATCACAAGCTATTTTACACTTTTGGGGTTGATAGCAGTGAGAATGCACTAATGATTTCTATATAGTAACAGACACTCCTGTTCCTGAAATTTCAATAAAGATGCTTATAAATTTGTTTTACTTAGATGTTACAAAAAAAAACTGAGGTTTAATTTTTTAGAATAGTACCCTATATGATTAATACTTTCTTATTGTTTATTCTAAACTATCTACCCTAGTTGTCTACTCCTTAGTTCATTCATTCATTAGTTAATTCAACAACTATTTATTGAGTACCTACTATATGTTGCTGCAAAGACTAAGATAAACCAAGGTGTCTGTTGTCATTAAGTTCTACCTCCACCTGCCCTTACTACAAATAGAAGCTGTTTTGTTTATTTGGCTGATTTTATTCATATCAACCACTGTAATTCCTTTCTTCTGTTCAGGTAAACTGCTTCATTCTTATTTGCCCAAGGCCATTTACTACAGAAAACTTACTCTTCCTTTATTTCAATCTATCCCAGAATACAAGTGTCTTCTTTTTCAAATTATTCCCAACAGGAATGACCAACAATTGATGAAAATTGAATAGATATGCAAGAAGAGTTCTATAATTCCAAGAATTATTATATGCTAGAATTTGATACAAGAGAACGCACACACTGATCAGAATATACTGTAATTCACAATCAAAGACTAAGAGAAAAACCTCCTTTTAAAAAACATACACAGCATTCAAAAAAACCCTAAAAATCTTCTATGGTATTATTCCAATTAACTTACATAAAATAAAGGTATTGGTATTTTTCAGCTACATTTGCAGACATTTAGAAATTACAAATGAGGCAAATGAGATCTAAAATAAAATTACTACCTCCCTCCACCCCCAATAAACCTTCACTAATAAGACTAACGATTCACTTACTCTATTCCTTCAGACTGGATAAGAAAAGAGAAGAAACAGTGTAAAGGAGAGCATAAGAATAAATAAGAACCCTGGGAGACCCTTTCTATTAGGCAGTCAGCACCTCTCTCCTTTTCCTCCCCAGTCTCTAAATTCCTCCAACCTGCTTCTTTCATTCCCTGCAGTTTAGAAACCCACAGACATCTCTCCTGTTTCCCTGAAAGCTCTGATGTTTTTGATTTAGTCAACACAACAGGTGCTATTAACATCTGACTAGCAGGGAAACTTTCTGGTAACAAAAATCACAAAGAAAATGTCTCTTCATGAGTGCTACCATAATCTACAATTTCTATTCCCTCAGTGCATTTAGAGCATTTGATAGTCAGAGAAGACAAAAATAAATAAATAAATAATCCCTTCAGTAGTTGCTTCTTTGGGAGCACCAAATCTACATGGAAAAAAATCTACATGAAAGAAAAAGAACTCTAGAACCAACCTGAGCCACTCCATCAACACTTTCTTCGATACAATATACTCACAACTATTTAATCCTTATCACAGCTTTATATGTAAACTTTTCTATAAAACCTTATTTGGATTAATTTCCTAATTCTTTTACTAAAAGTAAAAGAATGTCTCTTTCACATATGGAACCCAATAGAACAACACAAACTCCAAAGAAGCTAATAGGCAATCACTGATGATAACTCAGTTTTCGCTTTCTTATGGCTTGCCTGAGCAAGACCAGTACTTTCATTGGCACAAACTGAACTGGAGGAGGAAAGAAGTAAACCAGGCAGCCAAATGTGCATTACCCAGTCATGGATCTCATTTGATGTTTCTACACAGGTGATAATAAGAATGAATGGATATTTTAAACAGAGAGGGTAAAAAAAAAAAGTGAGCATAGTTAATGACTATAGACCAATTTCTTACAAAATGAACTTTGGGGTTGAGATGCTGAAAGGTGAATAAAATACTTGAGAACTAGAAATTTAAAAGAGTGACACATTTCAAGGTACTCCTGGAGGGAAAGTGAACTGAAGAAAGACTGCAACAAAAATTGCAAATGAAAAGTAGAATAGAGCTGTGGAAAAGTAATAGGATGCTCTGTCACCTGGACATGGTTCAGAGGTGTGGAGATGGAGTGACCAATACAGTCCCACTGTAAAAGAGTTCAGATTGATTACAAGGGTTCTCAACCTGTGGGTTACCACCCTTTCACAGGGGTCGCCTAAATACATCCTGCATATCAGATATTTACATTATGATTCATAACAGTAGCAAAATTACAATTATGAAGTAGCAATGAAAACAATTTTATGGTTGGGGGTCGCCACAACATGAGGAACTGTATCAAAGGGATGCATTAGGAAGGTTGAGAACCACTGGTTTACATGGAGACAAGCATCCAAGGCCAAAGACTTACGTCTTATCTAACTGGACCTTGCAGTTGACCTGAGGTACGTTAGTTTAAGATGCGATAAAGATCCATTTATAGAGAAGTTTTAAAAATCAATCCATTAAAAAGATTTTCAAGCAGAAGCCTCAGGAGAAAGCACAGCTCTCCATCCAAACTTATTCCAGATGTCAGAGGCAGCTGCACAATGTCAGAGAGAAAATCCTAAAGAGACCCTCTGCCAGAAAGGGCATTGTAAGAGTTTGCTCCACAGATTACAAAAGAAAAAGAGAGTGCATATTTATGGGAACTATGTGAAAAGCATTAGTGCTGAATTCAAACCCCAAAAGCAGAAAAATACTCCAAATTCTTATTAACTCTTATTCTTAATGTATTTGAGTCAAAGCATTTTTATTCTCTCTTAATAGCTAATTAGATTATTCCTCTGCCTAAATAAAGAAAAGGACCAAAAAAGTGAGTTAAGTAGATTTAGGTAGAAAACTAACATTAGCATCACATGAAGATATGAATACTGTAGAACAGTATAAGTGTATTAGGCCAGAGTTGCATTCACTTTGATTTCCAACAAATGTAACCACATATTAACTAGCTTTATTTTCCCTCCTTTAACAGTTTATGTTTTCAGAATGACTTTTACATGAAGACTGTTTGCTTGGAAACAAGGTATTTCACTGAAATTGCAATTGTCTCTCCTATTCCTCCCTTAATGAATACCACTGTGAAAAATTTATTTAGAGAAATATTGTGAGAATTGGTGTGTTTAGAGAGTATCTCTGAAGTCATATCACATACACAATAGCCATTTTCTCTTCCCTATACTATCCTAGATAACATTTCAACCTCGCCACCACAAAGATACAAATATTAAAGAGAACACATCAGAGGCATCACTGACATAGAGGAACGAGATGATATTACTTAGATACATACCTCTGTGAATTGTTCACACTACATAGCCATATGTACAAAGCACCTGGAATCCAAGACCAGTTCCTTATTTGAGTAAAATTTCAGTTAAAAAACTTCTATATTTGGTCATAATCATTAGCATTTCACTACAACTAAATTATACTACAAAGGATCTTGGAAGAAAGGACTCCTTCCATCTGCCATAGGCATTTTAGTTCCTGGTAACCTCATAGCTTCAAAGTATTCTGACGTCTTAGCTAAGTCTTACATCTCTTTTCACAAGAGGAACGTGCTTCTTTGTTAAAGTATGCTGAGTCATTCTATAGTCTGAGCAGAAGGCAGAGAGATGTTACCTGGAGGGCAACTGTTTAGTATTGCCAGACTCAGCTGTGGTTCTAGTAGGAGGTATGACTGTATTAAGGGGGAAAAGAAGGAAGAAACTGTGGATTATAAATTGGATATTCACCTGTTCTGACCCCAGTGAACTTTGAAAGCTTTGTGAGAAGCAAATTTCTTGTGACCTCAGAAGTCAGTCAGACAGAATGGTTCTTGAAACAGTTGTTCCATGGGATGTATGTAGATGGATTTGAAACTAATTGGTTGTTCTGAAAACTAGTGTCCTTTCATCACTCTTAGTTTTAAAAACACAACAAAAAGGTGTGGTCGTGGGTGACTGATCAGGAGGCAGATATCATATTCATAGTGGAGGTATATAAAAGAAAATGTTTGATTTTTGTGTCCTACTTATAGGAGAGTTTGTATATGATATTAGAATTAGCTTCATTAATTGGGCCTAAGGCTTGAAGTTCCTGTGGGCTATTCATGAAATTATAGGTTATCACGTACTAAAATAATGTGAAAGAAAATCTTGGAAATATTACAGCTATCACTAGTAAAGAGTTTACATCTAAACAACTAAGCTGACCATTTTTTTCTGAACAGCATTCTTAGGGATTCAGTTATTGTGGTAGCCAAAAAGACTGAGATTGAGGCAGAGCAGTTTTCTTTCTAACATTTTTAACAAAACAAAAAAACTTGATTTCTTTACAACTTCATGGGACAGATCCTAGGAAAATGAGAAAGGACAGGTTGTTTACAATTTGCAATGCCTACTGATGTTGACTGAGTAATACTGGTTTGTTCTGGTATGCAACATATAAGCCTGAGTTTCACAAGTCCTCTCCTGTAATTCATGTCTAAACTGGCAGTCGCCAACCAGTGGTCCATGGACCACTGGTGGGCCCTGATGCCCAAAAGGTTGGCAACCGCTGGTCTCAACTTATATGAAACTACCAATCTCCTCTTGCCTCCAGACTCAGCTGCCTGGCTGTAAAATGGGATGAATAATCTCAAGTGGTTGTTTTAAGGATTAAATGAGATATTGCACATAAAAGCCTGAATATAAGGCCACCTCAATGACAATAAGGGTGAACAGTTGAACATAAAGGTCTAACACCGTAGGAGACTGTGGTGAGGAATCTTTACAAAATGTGACATGATTAAAAAATGAATTTTAAATACTAGACTACAAAGTCAATAGTCTCAACTGGAAATAAAGTAAATCTGCAATCTCTCATGGTTGATGTGATGATCAACTGTGACGAATGATCCAATGATTCATGTAATCTAGAAAGGGGAACATATTTATGTGTCTTTCCAAATACTACTTGGAAAAACTTGAAGGCCTTTACTCTAGAAAGATAAATAGGGGAAGGATTCTCTTATTGCCAGTGAAAACAGCTTAGCTAATAAAGGACATCATCAGATAGTTTGGTGAGTTAATTCTAAATTCTTTATATTTGGCGCTATGTCTTGAATAAGCAGAAAAATCTACATCAATCAACATTGATGTTTATTTTTTTTGATTGCTGGAACAGACCTAAGTGTCTAGTAGATATGGTAAGGGGATGTGGCTTCTGATGAAGAACACCATAATAGATGGGATTAAAGGGACCAAAGGCTAATCTGTGCTACGCATGTATGTATCCATCCATCCTTCCATCCATCCATATACCCATCCATTCACCCATCTATCTACCCGTACACCTTTGTAATTATCCAATAAGTTTATTTCTTGTTTAAATATAAAACACATGGCTAGGTGAAATGGAAAAATAATAATCTATAAAACAAGAGATTAAAACTTAATACAAAAAGATATATATGCAGATACCCAGAGGAAAAGGCAGTAAATGGCAAATGTCATGTAATTATATCCTAAAGTGTTAGTAGCAATGGGGTGGTAAAAGGAATAATTCCGCTAGCCAGGTTGATGATAAGGGTAGAATTTTCACAGGAGAGGGGAAAAATGGTGGGGTTCCTATAAAAATCTGGAAATTATTGTTCAGCAGTGTGAGAGCCATAGAAGGTTTCTGAGTTGAGGAGTCCAGGGCTCAAAGCTGTACCTGATAAAGATTCACCTGGATACTGTTATGTCTCTCACCTTTGCTTCCCCTCCATCCCCCACCACAACAGTAACTTGCTCCAGGCTCACTTTGCTCTAGTGCCTAGGAGATCCATCTGCCACTAGAACTACGATTCCCAGCATTCCTGATGCTCCCCATGCTCTGGGCTTCCACTTCAGGTCCTGGCACTGCCACCAGAACTACTATTCCCAGAATTCCTAGTGCTCTCCGCGCTCTTGGTTTTCCCTTCCTCCTCCATCTCTGTCCCACAGCCTCCCACTCTGCCAAGTTTTCCAAGCCACCAGGTCTCCCTCTCTGCTCTCCGTCTGGTGGCTTGGGGAGCCAAGTTCCCCAAGCCGCTCCACTCTCTGCTGACTCTCCCACTCTGCTCTCCACCTGGCGGCCTAGGGGAGTGACCTAGGGAGCCATGTCCTCCAAAGCTGCTGGCTCTCTCACTCTGCTCTCTGCCCAGCACCTGTGTATGCAAACTAACATGCCATCTTTGTCAGGTTAATTTGCATACTCACTCCTGACTGGCTGGTGAGTGTAGCAGAGAGACGGTCAATTTACATGTTTCTCTTTTATTATATAGGATACTACATCTAAGTTTGAGAATGATTTACTTTCTTGTATAATCTCAGAATATTCAAGGTTATTTCTAAAAGATGTCACCATAATCAAATATGTTATCAAATAGCAGAGAAATGGATAGAGGATAGCTGGGGCATGGGAAATGGTGTGAACTTGGGCATACCATTCAGTGTGTGCCTGCTTGGGAAATCTGTCTGAAGGCCTCTGGCAAGGTAAAGATCAGTCAAGTGGAAAGTAGAGACTAGAGTCAAGAAGATCTTCAAATAAGGGAGCTTCTGTAATCCAAAGAACTTATATGCATATATGCATAACCCACAGACACAGACAATAGTGCAGTGAAGTCTGGGGAGGGGACAGGAGTGGGGTGGAACAGGTCAATGGGGAGAAAGGAGGACACCTGTAATATTTTCAACAATAAAGATTTAAAAAATAAAGAAAGAAGCTTCTGAAATCCTTTAAGATATGAGGTAATCAAGACCTAAATAAGACAGAGCGAGCGTGTAATTAGAGAGGGAGAAGTAGATATAGGAGTAGTGACCAAGGAAAACTGTAAAGTCACCAGTTGCAGGAGACAAAAGGACTGGGAGAAAGTAAACTTTCCTTCAAATCAAAAGTGTAAGGATAGGTTTTAAGCATTCTCAGATGTTATAGAAGAATGGGTGAGAAGAATGGGCAGGAAAACTAAATTAATCAATTAATTTTGCACCAAAAAAAAAAAAAAAAAAAGTGCCACCCAATGTCTAGCCTCCATGTTAGGGAAAATTTCTACAGTTTGTAAGTCCCTTCCTAGTCTCTATCCCAGGAAGGTATCCTGTGTTCTGCCACCCACAAACTGAAGAAGTGGAACAGAGATTCAAAGAAAGCAAGGGAAAAAAAGAAAAATGAGCTGAATGGAGTTTCACAGAACTCTGGGAACAGTAAAACCAAAGGAAAGCCCTTGAAAGAAATCAACATTTGTAGAGACAAATCACCTACATGAGAACCTTCTGAAATGAAGAACGTGCTTTAGAGTCAATGCTTTGAACAGCACACAACTTAAAAGCACTGAAAAGAAACTTTACCGTATCTCTATTATTAGTAAAAGTACTCATCCTCAGAGCCCTCTGTAAAGCCAGAAAAATGGTGTATGTGTATCAGATTTTTCACTAAACTGCCTCTATGCCTTGGATATCCACATATGAATGCATTATCCTTTTGAAACACCTTGCAAAAAAATTTTCAGTTATGACAAATATTCTAAAATGTGAATTAAAACGCAAAAGATTTCTGCTAAAATAGATCTCTCAGTTTTACATAGCAAATCTAGGAGCTATTTCCCATTCCAACCTTTTCTCTAAATGTGTATGAATCATATATAAGGCAAAGATCAATTAAACCAAATCACAGATGTTAGGAGCTAATTGTCAAAATAAAGAACCACCATTCAAAATGTTATGATGTGAAACTGCCAAAAATAGTAGTGTATTCAAAGTGCTAAAAAGGTAATGGGAGCCCTGACCAGTTTGGCTTTGGGATAGAGGTCAGCCTGTGGACTCAAGGGTCCCAGGTTCGATTCCGGTTAAGGGCATGTACCTTGGTTGCAGGCACGTTCCCAGTGCAGAGTGTGCAAGAGGCAGCTGATCGATGTTTCTCTCTCATCGATGTTTCCTCTCTCATCGATGTTTCTAACTCTCTATCCCTCTCCTTTCCTCTCTGCAAAAAATCAATAAAATATATATATTTTTTTAAAAAAGGTAATGGGAGAACAAATTCACTTCTCCACCTTTACTTTTGACCTCATCCACTGGAATCCTGCTACACCAGTTAACCTTTCTTTCACCTGTCCAAACTCTGCCATTCCTAGATCTTTCTGCTCAACATTTATAGTTATACTTAAGCTTGACTACAATCCGAAGCAACTAAAATATTCTAAAAGTTACATTCATTCTACTATTAAAAACTGAAACTATCTTAGACACACACATATTTTTTATTGTTTACTTACATTTTTGATATTCAGGAATTTTTAAATAGTTTTTAGATGTTATGCTACAGAGTTAACTCTAATCATAGTACACAATGGAGCTAGAATTACTACTAATGATGTTATAGTGTCCCTAAATAAATCGGGAAGCTCTTAGAGAATATCGTTGTGAAGTGAATAGAAATATAATCGGTTTAAATACTTATACTATAAAATGTAATACATAACTGAAATATTATGAAGACAAATATTATTATAATCCTAGAGTGTCATAAATAAAATGTAAATCACTCTGATTAAATTACTCAATTTCTGCTAAATATTTACTGATTTTTCTTGTGGTCCTACTGTTCACTGTGATTTCTTTTTTCACTAAAATATGATGGCTCCCCTATTAACTGTGTAGCAGTCATCCATTCACTCATTCATTCCCATATTCACAAATATCTGACATATCAACTACACGCCAGGTTCTTTCTTTGTTCATTGATAAGGCATTGAACAAAATGAAAATGAAAATGCAGCTGTCTCCTAAAACCATAATTAAAGAGATTTACAAAAGTGCAAAACAATACCACTTTTCAATATTTTTGTCTTAGAAAATAATTGAATTTCATTAATTTTTATGTTCCATATAATGAATTTATAATTATTACCTTAAAGGACTATCTTTTAATTCTTAATTTTTATTTTAAATATGGCAAGTATTGATACATATGATGCACAATAGAATTTTTGAAAACTCAAAGACCTTTTAAGAATATAAAATGGTCCTGATACGAGAAAAGTTGAGAATCACTATAGTAGAGTAATAAAAAATTTTAAATGGCATATAGGGAATAACCATGATGACTAAAATGAAAAACAAAGAATTATTTTGAAGAGGATTGCCATATGTCATATGCTTAGTTTTCTTTAATGGGACACTATATTAAGTTTTTTTTTATGGATCTTAAATTCATGAAGTTCACTAATAAACAAAAAGGCCTATGGCCAGCACAACATAAGATACACTTAGGATCCCCATATATAATGCTGTTTTTCTTCTTTCTGTCATGATTTCTCTCTAGTATAACTGAAGAGAAAAGCAGTTTCCCAAGTTCTTGTCTAACTTTTAGAGTTAAGTATTGCCTACATATTAAACATATTACACTCTGCCCCTGCTCTCCCAAACTCTCTTCCCCCTATTCAATTGTTTTCACCATTGTGCTTATAGCATTCTATTATATAATTTACCTATTTACATTTATTTTCTGTCATCCCACTCAATATAAGGTAGACAAGAGGATTTTTTTCTAATTTACTCACTAATGTATCCTCAGCACCCATAACAGTGCCCAAGACAAAATATTAACAAAGTAAGTATTTGTTGAATGTATTAGTAGGTACTTTACTCAAGTCAAGTATAAATTTTGGTATTTTACCAGGGAAGAACAAACAAGTCTTACCAAATTAACACTTTCCAATGATATGAGCTCTGTAAACAGGAGGGATATTGCAGCTGATGGAAACACTCTCAGGGTGGGAACAGTTTTTCCTTCTGAACCCAGAAATGAAGACCGGAGGGAAAAAAGGAAAAGAGAAGAATCTATAATAATAAAAGCATAATATGCTAATTAGACCAGACGTCCTTCTGGAGGACCTTTTGAACTGCTGGGGCTGCGAGGGAAGCCCGGGTCCGAGTGCCTGCCAGCGGCCAGAGGGAAGATCAGGTACTGCGTGCCAGAGGGAAGCTGGTGCTGGCAGCCAGGGGGAAAGAAGGCCTACTCTTGCATGAATTTCATGCATCAGGCCTCTAGTATGGCAATAATCTGAGCTGTAGGTAAAAGAAGTAGGTTTTCTCCCTCTGCTGGTTTCCAGGAACACAAACAAAGAACAGTGAGAGTAAGAGCAGCTAACACACCTCTCTTCTCTTGGTGTATTTCTTCCAGAAGCAGCTCCTGCCTTTCTATCTGTTCCAGGAGACACTGGAGCTCGGATTCCTTGTTCTCAGTCATATTCCTGAGCTGCTGTCTGCACAGCATTAGCTCGTGCCGCAGACTTTTCTCCCTGTTTTCTCTCTCCTTCAGTTCCTCACAGAGCCATTGAAGTTTAGTCTAAAAAATGACATTTACAACTAATTTAAAAAAAGGTACAAATCTAGAAAACAGTAGTATTTCAAAACAGTAGGAAAAATATCATAACATGAGCAAATATAGACAATAACTAACACACTTAAGCAAAATGAAAAATACACAATGGTTCATTATCAGTTAAAAGTTGGTGTGAAATTAAGCCACTTTCTTATATTTTTATAGAAATTTTGTAGTCTATCATCTTTGCGAAGGCAGTTCAAAAGAAAAATATGGCCTACTAAACTTCTAATGGTAACACAATTAGCCTCCTAACTTTATATATAAAGCAGTTTAGTAAAGCATTTAAAAATCAAAATCACCCTAAAATAGGACCAGGAATTTGATAAAAGAACGTTTTATTTCAGAGATTTAATTTTTTTTCCATTTTTGCTTCCTAAAAATACTTATCCCCATGGTCTAGCTAATCATGTAGAGAGATTCTCCATAGGCTTAGGGAGAGAAAGTCAGCCTTCCCCCACCTTGAAGAGGTGAGAAAATGTAATTAGAGCAACTCTCTTTTTCATAGTGCTAACCTCACTATCTTTAAAATTTAATCTGCCCTTCATATTTCCCTTTCCTTTCCCACTTACTACATCACAATCTTTGGCCTATGTTAACTATTACTAACAATAATAATGGAGAAACAGCAAATCTGTTTTGTTGGAGCAATAATCCTATTGGTTATGGTAAAAACAAAATAATAAACCTCCAAAAAACCTTCTGAAACAAAGTAGTAATCAGGTTTGATATGTGTTATTATGAACTAAATTGTGTCCCCTCAAAATTCACATGTACATGTTGAAATATCTATGTGACAGTATTTGGAGACAGGGCTCTTAGTGAAGTAATTAATATTAAATTAGGTCATAAGGGTGGGACTCTCAAGAGACACAAAGGCTTATAGCAAGTTTGTGCTCCCTCATCACTCTTTCTGATTTCCAGCCCAACTTCCCCAAACCACCCCAACCTACCCCACCCATGTTTGCATGAAAGGTAGAATTGTACAAGCCAGAAAGAAGGCTTAACAGGAACCAATCCTGACCCCTTGATCTTGGACTTCTAACCTTTGTAACTGTGAGAAAATAAATGTCTGTTGTTTAAGCACCAATCAGTCTGTGGTATTTTGTTACGGTAGCCTGAGCAGACTAATACAATATGACCTATGGCTTTAATTTATTTGTATGAAGCCTTTATTCCATTGACAGATAAAATTTTAAAAACAGATATTAGATAGATGCTTTTTGTGAACTGAATATGTATGTAGAATATATTATTAACTCTACAAAACAAAATACCAAGTTATGGAAATTTAATCAACCAATAATCAATTATGAGAATCAGTATCTGTTAGAAAAATACCCAGCATCTTTATTTAGTATCTTGAAGAAATACCTTGAATATTATAGGAATAACTTTAATAATAATAAATAATAATTAGCTGACAAGGCTATTAATCACAATGCAAACACCATACTATTAACCACTCACAAGAGCATTTTACAGATTACATAATAGCCTCATTTATTTAACTAAATCAACAAGTATTGTTAAATAAACCAAAAGAGAAAGAATTTCTCAGTAAGGAAATAGTTGTCTTATTCATAGTTAACAACTTGCAATAAGATGGGAATATTTATAATTACCTAGTAAAACAAAAAAATGGTCTTTTTAATCTATAAGAATATCCTCACTGAGATTTAGTATAATAATATACTAAAACCATAAAGGAAGGACTCAAAGCTAAAAGCCAAGGAAAAGAGAAAATTTGAATAAAGAGTATTGCTGATAAAGTTAGCAATATAGGGACCCACAATTATGGTTGGCTAGCTTCAAAATCCATCTGAGGCATCAGTCTCCACAGCAGCTTCTGTGTACCTCTTACATGTGTGGCGGGGAGCATGGGAAACTTAGTTGGTAAGTTTATAAGGAGGAAATTCCGAAAGAATTTTCTAGGAGAGTTGGCTGAAGGTGATGGCCCTTAATTGTTCCTTGACCTTTCCAAACAAGTCTATGTATGCACAGACCATCCTTGGGTGTTTACTAGAATCTTTATGCTTAATCTTTATGCTTCAAGGTACTGCTGATGCCTGTGTCCACCCAAGAATGCTTACCCTACTGATTGTTCTAACAGTCAATTTTAGCTCAAACTGCTGTTACAAAAAAGCCTGAAGAGACAGGCAAATGAGACTGTCTGGTCTCTAACCAGGCAGTCCCTTAGCCCTCTCTTTCACAGCAAACATGGGTCAGAGTAATCATTCATCTGTCGCTCAGGACCTGCTGGTCAGCGCCATCACATGTGACATTGAAATTATTTACATAAGTGTCAGCTTCTCTAGACAAAACGTGTTCCTCAAAAGGATCATGTCTTAATTCATTTTGTATGTCTGGAGCATACAGCATAGCATCTAGGACACAGTAGTTTCTCAGTAATTTCTCTGCTAAACTGAATGAAATTTGGTCTCTACATATGCTATCAAGATTTATGACAAAACAAATTCCTAATCCCTGTGAATTCCTTGCCTGGCATTCCTTAATCACCATCTCGATCCTCTTCCACCCACAATGCCTTTTTCTGACCATTTGTTGGTTATTTTACCTGTAAGCCTGGTCCAACTCTAAGTTGGACTTCATGTGTGTACTGTGCCAACAAAGCAATGGTGACACAATTCCCACTCATTCCTCTAGTTCTTTTAGGATTAACACTAACAGAATAAATTCATGTGGCAGATTTATGAAAACAATTACCAAAAGCCCTCAGAGGTCCTTCTAATACTGCAAGATGTCAGCATGTACTAGCCGAATAGCAATTCCACTTTCCATATAGTTTTCATCCTTTGATTTCAGATCTTATCTCCAATACTTATAGAGCTATTCACTCATAGTTCATGGGAATTACGGTATTGTGGCCCATCAATAACGCAAGCCATCTCTCCACAAATAGATTCCATTCCTCCCCAGTCCACTGGTCAGTGTAGGGAGCTTATCAGGACTCTTTTACGTTGTAGAGGAATAGTTGTCTCATGCAGTATTAAAACCCATCTGATCCGAAGTTCAATCCCATTAAATGATAAGGGAAAACTGCTTACTAGTTCCCAAATTAAAGAGCTGTGATCAAGAGTCATCTCTGGCTCTCATAATTTAGCTGAACAACAGCAGTGACAGTGTTCTGTTCAGAAATGATAAAGATTTTAACTTGAAAGAAAATTCCAAGTACGTTGCTCTTATCAAAACTGTGAAGCGGGAAAAAGAAAAAAGAGAAATGCTTTACTAATGCACAACAGAAGTTTCCAGTCAAAAAATTCTAGGACAGCAAAATATGCATATTCTAGATTTCCTATGCAGGTAGCATAAATGCAAACTTGCATTTGGTTTTATCAAAAATGGGTAGAACAGTTAGAATCACAGTCGTAGAGCAGGACAGAAATTTTACAAGGTTGGATAATTTTCTATTTTTAATCATAATACTGTTTCTTTTTAAGCATTTTGTAAACAATTTTATGTATCTTTTTTATATTTTTTTATTGATTTTAGAGACGAAGGGAAAGTGAGGGAGAAAGAGAAACATCAATGATGAGAGAGAATCATTAACCAGCTGACACCTGCATGCTCTACACTGAGCCCCCAACTCCAGCATGTACAGCTTGACTGGACTCAAACTGGGACCCTTCATTCTGCAGCCTGGCACTTTATCCACTGATCCAAACCAGCTAGGGCTTAAGAATTTTTTTGAGAGAAGCTTCTCTAATTACTACCCGGCTTTCAAAGGTGAACTTTGTCTTTCCACCACCTCCCTCCTGTACTTTACCCACCCATCTTGGCCATTATTCTGTGTTTACTTAAATATTCTTGCATTTTATACCTATAATTTTTTTTGGTCATTCCAATTTTTTATATGACCAAGTTTAAATACAATACAATTATAGAAGCCCTCTGAGACATGCTGGCAGCTTCATAGCCTCCCATCCTCCCAGCACAAACATCTGAGTTAGTTCTCCTTCTCCTGTGTTCCTCTGTCAGTGTTGACATATTTCTACAACAATATAACACACTTTAAGGAAACTTCAAATCTGTTTACATCACCATTCCCCCCCCCCCATTAAATTCCATGGCTTACTAACACTTATATCCCCAGCGTCTGTTCAGAAAAAAGTACACAATCAATAAATCTTGGCTGAAAGAAGACTTTATATGGCAATACACATAATGGTTAGAACCCTGTGAGTGGACATGGCATGTGATCCATATTCCCATTCTGAAAAAGTCACATTCTTCTCTGAAACTTTATTTTACTCATATTTTTTAAAAATGAGACTATACAAACTCAAAGGTTCTTTCTTTGTAATAAAACTAAGTTGGACCACAATTGGTCAGGTTTACAGTACAGTTGGTTTTCTTACAGAATTTAAATGGAATTGAAGATTTTGCACTTAATGTTAAAGCTGAAATAAAACTAGTCTAAAAAGGAATGCAAGTTAAGTATTAAACTTGAATAAACATATCTATATCTTATGTGGTCATAATTTTCTATATATTTTAATTTCTATATACTTAAATTTGTTTTTTTAAATAAATCTTTATTATTCATATTATTACAGATGTTCCTTTTTTATAAAACCCCATAGCTCGCCTCCCACCTGGTTCCCCCCACCACTCTGTGCCCTTACCCCACCACTGTCTTCATCCATAGATGTAAGATTTTTGTCCAGTCTCTTCCCATACCGCTCACACCCCCTTCCCCCTGAGAATTGTTAGTCCATTCCCTTTCTATGCCCTTACTTCTATTCTATTCACCAGTTTATTCTGTTCATCAGATATTTCTAGTGACTTAATTATTATATTCACTGGTTGATAGATATGTATTTGTTGTCACTTTGTTGTTCATCATTTTTATCTTTACCTGTTTCTTCTTCTCCCTCTTCTTAAAGAATGCCCTTCAACATTTCAAATAATCCTGGTTTGGTGGTGATGGACTCCTTTAGCTTTTTCTTGTCTGTGAAGCTCTTTATCTGACCATCAATTTTACATGATAGCTTTGCTGGGTAAAGTAATCTTGGTTGTAGGTTCTTGCTATTCACCACTTTGAATATTTCTTGCCACTCCCTTCTGGCCTGCATGGTTTCTGTTGAGAAATCAGCTGACAGTTGTATGGGTACTCCCTTATAGGTATTTGTTTTTCTCTTGCTGCTTTTAAGATTCTCTCTTTGTCTTTTGCTCTTGGCATTTTAATTATGATGTGTCTTGGTGTGTTCCTCGTTAGATTCCTTTTGTTTGGGATTCTCTGTGCTTCCTGGACTTGTAAGTCCATTTCTTTCACCAGGTAGAGGAAGTTTTCTGTCATTATTTCTTCAAATAGGTTTTCTATATCTTGCTCTCTCTCTTCTTCTGGCACCCCTATAATTCTGATGTTGGTACGCTTGAAGTTGTCCCAGAGGCTCTTTATGCTATCTTCATATTTTTGGATTCTTTTTTCTTTTTGCTTTTCTGGTTGGCTGATTTTTTGCTTCCTGGTATTTCAAATCTTTGACTTGATTCTTGCGATCCTCTAGTCTGCTGTTGGATCTCTATATATTATTCTTTATTTCAGTCAGTGTATGCTTAATTTCTGATTGGTCCTTTTCCATTTTTTTTGGTATTCTCATTAAGATCCTTGAAGGTCTCACTTAGTTCCTCGGAGATTCGTAGAAGATTCTTGAGTAGCTTTATAACTGTGGTTCTGAACTCTATATCCAGTCATTTGCTTTCCTCCATTTGTGTCATTTGTGATCTGTTTCTTTGTCTCTGCATTTTGGCTGCTTCCCTGCATTGATAGAGTGGTATTTTCTGTCCCATCTGCAGTCTGTTAATTTAGGCTGCAGGCAGATAGGCAAACAGCTTGGGGCGGGGTCTCAGAGTCACTGGGGCGAAGCAACCCACAATGGCTGACCCTCAGCCAGCTCCACAGATTTTTCATGCCCTGGGATCTGTGCGCCCTGAGTCCCTGAGTCTCGGAGCTCTGTGTCAGTGATCACTGCGAACAGCTCTGCTAGAATGCCACCGTTGTCTTCCACCCTATTGCCAAACCTCCCGCAACACATTCAGTGCAACCCTGGAGCTTGTAAACCCTTCTGAGCCTTGGACCCAGGTGCAGCAGCCGCCTCCACCCTTTTGTGCTGCTACCACCCTTTCGTGTGTCCGTACCTCTCTGTTTTGGTGCCAAGAACTTCTACTCAGTCTCAATGCACTCCTTCTTTTGCTTTCTAGTTGTAAAGCTTCCACTCCCTTGGTTCTGGAGTATGGTTGTTTAGCTCTATTTTTGTATTTTTTAATGTGTTTGTGGGAAGCTGCGCATTCAGGTATATACCTTATGCTACCATCTTGGTTGTCTGGTTTATACTTAAATTTCAATAATTTGAATTTCCAAGCTGATCTATGAAGATAGTTAATAATTACCCAAAGTGTGTGTGTGTGTGTGTGTGTGTGTGTGTGTATGGCTAATATGCAAAGTGTCCCCTCAGTAGTTCGACAGGGAGAATAGAAGCTCCATTGCTTGCTATGATGTATGCTGACCACCGGTGCAGAACATGATGGGCAAGTAGTGGCTGCAGTGGGGCACTGAGGGAGTGAGGGAAGGAGGAGGTGAGGAGACAGGGAGGTAGAGAACCTTATCAGCCCTGATCACCAGCCAGGTCTAGGGATCCTACTTGTGAACGAATTTCATGCACCAGGCGTCTAGTGTAAGTATACATGTGTAATGAAGGGTGGTTACAGCTGCCCTGACCTTTGTACACTCCAGAGACATTACTTTATCCAAAGGAAAAGGCAGAAGAACTTTACTCTCTGATGATCTAGTTTTAATATTTCAACAGTTTCACCTTCCTTTTTTGTCCCATCCCACCCCTATACATTTAAGCTAATTTTTCAATGTTAAGCCAAAAGAACATGGAGATGTTATAATGCATTATAATAATCTTTTTCAGCAATAAGTACTACAGTTTCACGTGCTCATTATGTGACAAAAATATATGGCTAGCCCAAATAGACACCTTGAAGCTCATAAACATTATGATAAATACTTTAAGATTCAAAGATCAATTACCTTGCTTTCTGCTAACCAGCGATGTGGGTCATAATTAATGTCAGGACCAGATGAAAAAAACTAAAAAAGAGAGAGAGAAAAATAGTCTATTAAAAGTAGATTTTTCTCTGAAATGAATTTACCTAAATGAAAATTTTCACCATAACATACAAAAGTTAAAGTGACTAAAACTTAAGGGTTTAGAAAGGAGACAGTTCATATCAAGTACTCAATCAATTCCAAAACATGATTTAACATTTCTATTAATGTAAATATATAGAATGTTTTATATATGTATATGTACAATGTAAGTATTTAGCTAAAATACAAAGACATGAATTAACTCTCAAGTGCTATTATTGCTAGAATCTCTGGAGGCTGATTCCCATACAGCTTTGATTAAACCAGTTTACTTCATATTTTGCTTGTTTCTTTCCCTCAGTCTTGCTCCTTCTAATGTATTTCACAGTGGGTTTAATGTAATTACACAGGAACTGAATTCTTTGTCTCATTTATCCTTCTTTAATTTTATACTACGAGGGCCATTTTGTCTCATTAATGATTATGTAGAAATGACAGAAACTAATCATGGAATCATTCCTTTATATCTCATGATGATAACAAAATCCCACAATAAGTAGGTTGTCTATGCCAGCTGCCCTGATTCCCTTCACACCAACTCATTTATAAACTCATTGCCATCTGTTTCTGTGTTATCATTGATAAAACTGTACTCAAAGGTTGTCAATGATTTTACAATTATAAATACAATTTTTTCCTCAATTCCTACTTTTGTTGAACATGTGATAATTTTGCAGGACTTCTTTCTAGAAATGTTCTCTTAAAACTACCCTACCCCTCTGCCAAAGATATCTATTCCTTTTCTCCAATATTTCCATATTTCCTTATGTGTGAGCACATCTTTCCCTTAAGAAACATCATCAGGTAATTCATTTGGCATCTGAAAAATGATAATGAGCGCCATCCACATGCCATATATAGGAATGCTGTATTCTGATAACCAACCTTTCTCTCATCTACTGTTTCACTGTCTAAACCCTGCCAAACTCTCATGCCCTCTCTCCCTATATTTTCAAGGAAAATATTCTTAATCACTCTAGTTCATAGCCAAAAAAAAAAAAAAAGTCTTGCTCCAATGCCTATCCTCTTTAGGCTTTACAAATAAATGAATACTCCGGCCAAGTGTTATGGGAAAGCTCCTGAATTATCAAAGACAGGTCTGGGAAAATGATGTATCTTCAATTCAGACATTTTCCTAAATGTTTTATAATATTGGTGGTTTATTAAGTGTCTACCCTTAGGTTTTAAAACCCTACAGACATTTACTAAAATAGAATAGGTATAGTGACTGGAAAAAGAAAAATTTAATTAGAAATAATACCAATATCCCCAAGGGCTTTTCCTAGACTTGTTTGTTACATATCTATTATTCAATTCATTTCATAACACAGTCGCTCTCTACATAAAATGGCTGAAAATTTCATCAGCAATACTTCAAAAAGTCAACATATGACAAAGAATTAGAATTAATCCATTTTTAAAAACATTTTACAAGGATCACTTCTCTCATAGATCTCTGAACTATAAAGCAAAGAATTTATCTTAACAAACACCCAAAGTGTGGTTTCTTTGAGGTGAGAGCAAATGTTATGTTATTGTGTATTTTTTTTTAAGTTTACAGAAATGAAACAGCAGAAGGTATAAACAGAAAGGGACCCACAATGAAAAAAAATACACAAAAAATGTGGTCTTAAAAAAAAAAAAACAACACTAAAAAATGCCCATTCTTTTAAATTTATCTCCACCCATTAAAATTGTCTCTTAGAGAGATTAAATTAGTCTCTCTCCAAGAGAAAAGGTGCAAAGACCCATTACTACAATCATTCATGACTGAAAGCCTATTAAAAAATAGGGTGCTCTTCAGAATATGTTAGATGGAAGGAAAATTTAAGCAACCTGCTATATGCAAACTATATTTTAGCTTATAAAATATAGGCTTTATATACCTTATAGCATGATCCAAATGGTTCTATTTTTATATCTCTATTTGACCAAAAACAAGTTATCCTGACATAAATACTTAAATATAGAATAAACGTTTCCTTGGGAATATATGATTCTTTTTGATGCAATTAGGATTTCAAGACCACACATCCTTTAAATATATGTAAACACAACAAATCTTAACTAATAAAATAATATCAGTAATATTGAAATTAACCGTTTCTCTGGGACAGGGTAAGCCACGCAGACCAGCCAATCAGAGCGGCTGTATGCAAATTAGCCTAGCCAAGATGGTGGAGGCCGCAGCTCCGGTGTGGCTTCTCTGGGGCTGCTGCCTCCGCCATCTTGGGAGCCTCCGTCCTGGGACGGCATCTGGCGCCCTGGGCTGGCCTGATGCCTTCCCAGGCGGAAGCCTCCAGGGGGGCGGGGACCAGCCGGCTAGACCCTGCGGCCTCCCAAGCGGAGAACCCTGGAGGGGTGGGCGGACGGGAACGGGGACGAGCCCCTTCCTGGCCAGCGCCACCCCATCGCTTCCCAGGCGGATGGCCCAGAGGGTCAGTGGGAGCTGTGGCCAGCCTGAAAACTGCCCTTAGCCCCTCACCCAGGCTTGCCACACCCCCTGGGGTGAGGGTCTCCACTGGGGAGCTGGACTAGACTGCCAACAGACATTGGCCCCTCACCCAGGCTGGCCAGGCACACCAGCAGGTGGACATCCCCAGAGGGGTCCCAAACTGTGAGAGAGCACAGGCTGGGCTGAGGAAACACCCCCCCACACCACCCCAGTGCACAAATTTTTGTGCACCGGGCCCCTAGTATTATGTAAATACAGCAGCATTAGACAATAAAATATAAATAAACCAGCATTATAGCAGGCCCTATAACAAGACCGAAAGAGTTAGTTTTTCCCAAAAGCCAATTGCTTCTCATATTTGCCTCACAGTCCTCTTAAACTGACATCTGATTTATTTCAAAAATGTACAGATAAATAAATATCATAGAAACTCCACCAACTCCACCAAATTCTATCATTTGAAATCTTTTTGTTAGTCAAAGCCTAAAACACCTTCTACTTCAGGAGTAGAATTATAGTTTTATTTTTTAAAACACTGCTTAAGAAAACCAAGAAAAAAATGGTAAGGAAAAAAATGGGGAAAGTACTATAAAATGGAATAGTTATTTTTATATGAGGAAAAGGATGAATAACAAAAGAAACACCTGAAGAGGATTTTTAAAAAGCCCTTATGCCTGATCTTATAATTTTTGTAATATCTTATCACCAAATGAACTAAATACAGTGGTAAATGATAGCTTGTCTATGCTTTCTGTATGTAATAATAGCAGTATTAGAACCTAGAGTTAATAGAGGTGCTTACCATGAAGAAATTAAGAACATCCATGATTACTTCTGCTTTTATTGATCATTTCACTAGGACTATAAATTGAATTGCAATCAATATCCCATTTTAAAGATAGAAAAGCTCAATTAAATATACTTTGTTTAAATGGGGAAGGCAAATAGCATAGTGGTTACTTGATTAAGCTCCAGAGTTAGACTTCCAAGGTTTAAAGTCCTAGTTTAAGCATTTAACTAGATATATGGCAGAGGTAAGTTACTTAACCCCTACAAGTCTTGCTTTCTCTTGCCAAAAAAATGGATTTAATCAGAGTACCTACAGGACTGGGTGGCTTTAGGGGTTAAGGGAGAGATTACATACAACATACCACAGTTCCTGTAATATAACTAGTAATCAATAGATATTGGCCAGCAGTATACCAACAACAACAAAAATGGCCTGTGAAAATGAAAAGTTCAAAATCCAGGCCTCTTGACTCCAACAACATACTTTAGCCAGAACTGCTATCTCTCTTATAAGACATTTTCTTTTAAAAGTGAGACAGACAATTAATTCAGTGGGATCACAGCACATGATCTCTCACTGGGACTGTGCAATAGATAAAGTACCTCATTCCAAAAAATGCAAGGTACTATTTTCTTTCATAAAACTTTCTCAAACAAAAATGTAAATACCATGTAGCCATGCATTAAAATATTTTTATAGTTATGCCAGAGGCCCTGTGCAGTGGGGTCCTTGGCCTGGTTTTCGCCCTCTCACAATCCAGGACCCCTCAGGGGATGTTGGAGAGCTGGTTTCGGCCCCATCACTGCAGGCCAGGTGGAGTGACCTCTCTAGTACACAAATCCATGCACAGGGCCAGTTTTGGCGTGATCTCTGCAGACCAGGCTGAAGAATCCCACTGGCCTCTAGTATGTATATAAGATCTTTGGTTAATCTCTTCCTGCCCTCCTTCCTCCCCTATTCCCTCTGAGATTCATCAGTCTGTTCCATCTTTCCATGCTGGTGGTTTCTGCTCCTGCATTGAGCATCTGCCCCCAGTGCGTGTCATAGCAACTGGACGGTTGGTCAGTTGGCCAATTGGCCAGTGGTTGTTTAGGCTTTTATATAGAGAGATATAAAGAAACTAAGTGAAAGGCACAATGAGAACTCATAATTACTTTGAATTTCTCCATTGAGTCCCTGGAGAAGGTTTTACAAGCTGCATCAATTTCCTTTCCTATCACACCAAGAATGGATTCTTGTTCAGTCTCCAGACAAAGAAGTTGATCCTTGAGCTGCAATCTGGCCTCTTCCATCCTCCTTAAGTGCTCTTCTTCGTTGCTTATGTGTTTCTCCTAAAGCATTCATAAATAAAAACAATTATTAAGCGGAGGCAAGAAACACCTATAATATCCATACAACCAACTTAAAAGAAGTGTATTAAAAAACAGATCTAATTCTGTCAGTCCCTTTACTGGAATAAAACCTTCTGCCTACTCATTAACTAAGGTCAAATTATAAAGAATTCATTAGCAGGGAACTGGTAGTGGATAACTGACAAAGAAAAATATAGTTAAAAATAAAAATTGAAAAAAATCCCTTATCATTTAATAATTTAATGTCATTAATGGATCAGAGTAAAAGCTGATACTATAACTGACTTTGAACTACCAAAAATTTAGTAAAACACTACAAAATGCAAAATGTCAAAAAGGATCATGTCAGCTTTTTCATTTAAGAAAAAATAAGTGTTATAATCTTTATGTCATCAAAATATCATATTTTAAAAGTTTAAGTTTTCAAATGCAGTCATACTCCATAATTGCTTTGAGTCATAAAAATTTGATAAAAGCAAGATGGAGGTACTTTTCAAGTAAGCAAATAGTATATTTAATAAAAAGGCTTTCTAAAGAGCCCTTTAAAAGATTACAAGGACTTGGGGGCCCCCTGTAGGCAGAACAATTTTCAATCATGATTACACAATTTCATTACCAGGGAAATTCAAGTTGTAATGCACAAGGCTTGAAAGGGGAAAAAACAGATTCACTAAAATTGTAATTGTAAATGGTGGACCAAAGTGTCATGATGCTGGATAGTTTCGCCTTCAGACATTTGATAATAGCTTAATCATCTTTATCTACCCTAATAAACACAACACAAGCAGGAAGATTATGTGGTCAGCAAACCCAGCTTAAATTTAAAATAACAGAGATGTTTTCAATGAAAAATAAACAGGAAAAGTAGAATGATAAATCAGAAGAATAATCACATGTATTTCCTTTAAATTCAATTTTTATTGATTTTTAATATATTTTTAGTGATTTCAGAAAGGGAGGGAAAGGGAGAGAGAAATAGAAACATAAATGATGACAGAGAATAATTGATCAGCTGCCTCCTGCAGGCCCCACACTGGGGAAAAAGCCCACAAGGCATGTGCTCTGATAGGGAATCAAACAGTTAGCTTCTGGTTCATGGGTCAGCATCACCCATCGAGCCACACCGGCCACCAGGTAATTCAACTTACTTTTTAAAATAAATGAAACACCTCTGCCCCAAAGAACAGTCCTTTCACAACCTGTCTTCTGTCCTTCTCTCCAGCCTCATCACCCACCTTTCCATTCTCTCATACTTTAATCTCTTATAGCTTCTCAAATATGCCTACATGTGTCTTTTCTATTTAATGTGTTCAATTTAATGTGATCATCACTGCTTCAAGTTGCACTATTTCAAATGGAACTGGTAGCCAAGAGACAGCATTTGTCTTGGGTACACCATCCTGGTCTGGACTTCAGCTTTATAAACTGAGGAAATGGATTTTTATTTTTTTTTTTGTACTCTAAGTTGAGTCAACTTTTAGCAGTAGAGCAACATTAAATTTACAAGAGGCTAATGTGCAAACTAGAATGACACTCACTTAACTACATTAATTTACAATGAGGACCATAACTGCTATATGGATCAGAATGCTCATGTCAGCATAACCAATATATTTTCTCCCTGTAGACCAGTCTAGATGAAAAGGCATATTCTACAGAATGTTACTTAATAAACAAGAAATAACAGTAGCGTCGCATGCCCATCTACACATCAGGAACATATAAGCCACGATAAAAAGTGTTCCATTCTCCTGGACGGGCAGTGTTTGGATGGAGACTGCCCCAATACATCTCCCTATCTTTCTGCTTTGTTCACATTAATATTCAAACACACTCTCCCTCCTGATGAATATAGCATTTCTTTATATATATGGGTATCTTGATCTCATCTGGGAGCCCTTCTGAAAACTTAGCATCCTGGCTCTGAACAGCATTTGATGATTTTGTAGTTTACTTACAAGAAAGCAACCTACTGTCAAGTCTCCAGGTGAGGATCTTTGCCTTTGTATTGTTGCTACATAACAACAAGGACACACCAAGATCAATGCTATCTCTTGGAGACTAGCTTCTTTTGAAAGAGTACAACTTCAGAGTTGTATGGGAGGAGCCACGTGTGGGTATACCTGCCATCTATACTTCTTATCCTTCAATGTTTATCCTCAAGAAGGCTTTCTTTCTTAATCACCCAATATAAAATGTTTCCACAACACATTATTCATATCATAGTTTTTAAAAAATGTGTCAACCTGTCTTCCTCAGTAAACTACTTATTTCAGGAGACCACAAAGCATATTTATAATTATCTTGAATTCCCCAACTTCGCTACATAAGTGATTTAAACATTTTTTGAAGCTCAAATTCAATACTGTAAAGATAATTTCATTAATTACCATGAAGATCTCTACACTCAGAGGCTACACAGGTGTGCTGGGAGGTTTCCTCTAGACGTACACAGGTGTGATGTTAGTACCTGGGGTTACTGATGTATTTAGAGGGCAACTGTTCATAGTCTAAACCCAGGCAATTCACAATGGTGTTCTAATTGATTTTTCTGTTCTCATTTTTCTCACAGCCATCTTTCTTTTACCAACTGTCACTTTTCTGTTATTTGACTCTTATTAATAAGAAGACAAAACTACTTCCATATTTTGATATCCTTATACTGTTGATCATGTCAGGAAAAGCCCTATAAATTCAATCTCTTTAGCAAAAGCTGAAATTTTCATTATTCAATTCACTGTCCTCCGTGAGACAGTTAGCATGTCCTATCTAATCTCCCTTCAAAGTAAAACTCAGAACTATGAACTCGAAGAGAACAGGGGGTTCAGCTAACTGTTCTTTCAGAAATCCCTTCTTTTACACATCTGACAGAAGATGATCCAACCCCTATATGACCAGCTCAAATTTCAAGGAACCAAACACTTGACAAAACTGTAAAATCTCTCATTAGTCTAAGTGCTATATACTCAAGAGTTAAAGTAAGTAAATGAATCCTTCAAACCTACTAAGTCTTCTAACACTCCAGGTACAAACACATGTTTCTTTACTTAACGAGGCTGCAGATACGGTCCCTTGCTGGTTCTCTATCCTTAGCATGTGCTCCGGGACTCTACATCTGAAGCTAAGTAAGCTGTCCCACTCTGTACTTCTGCAATTATTTCATTTATTCACTCATTCAACAAATGTTTATGGAAGGCCTACTGTGCTGAGACATTCTCCTGGGTCTAGGGACAGAATGAATGAGATACATAAGGCCCTTGCCCTCATTGAGCCAACAAATATCTCCATTAAATTTCATCAGTTTTGTTTTGTTTGTGACTTGAGAATATCCACTTGTATGCTAATGGTGACACCCAATAAATTCACTTTTTCTCTCAGGTTTCATATTTCAGAAATAGCTCTACCAGTGGAGCAAGCACAGCTACTTCTATGGAAGGGGTAGGAGGGTGACAGGCTGATAGTAATCCAGGCATCCTGGCTGATCTGGAGGCACATGTATTTATACATATAAAAGCCTAAGCAATCATTACGACCTGATGACTAGATGATCTGACGACCAGCTGGTAGCTATGACCATCAGGGGGCAGACATGCAATGCAGAAGCTATCCCCTGGTGGTCAGTGTATTCCAACAGCCAACCTCCCACGGTCCCTCCCCCCAGCCAGCCCCAACTGGGACTGGGAAGATGGTCCTCATGGGCTGGAAGGGACCCAACCTGTGCATGAATTCGTGCACCATGCCTCTAGTAGATTAATAAGGGAAAGATGAGAATATTTAGGCTCTATTATGGTTATTTCCTGGGCTTCCAATGAATTCAAAGGGAGCAAGAATTCTACAACAAAAAGCTACCATATTTCTAGAGAACCAGAGGTATGACAAGGCATTTTAGATACTATTTAGAATATGGAAGACACAGTTAGTCTTGCAGCACAAATGGATTGCAGATACCTGTGTCTTGGGACCATATGGGCCTTCTTTGTGGGGATAGATATAGAAGAAGCTGACCAAAGAAGTTTATATAATCCAAGAAGAGAGATCATCTAGATCATGGCTGAAGTTGCATTAGAGAATAAATGTTACAAATGTTACTCTTAATGTTACCAATGAGGAAACCAAAGTTCAGACAGACTAAGTAACTTGACTAAATTCAAAGAGCCTATTGACTGGTGCTGTTAAAATGCTAGAAAGGTCAAAATTGTAAAACTGAACTTTAGAAATCCAGTGCAAAAAACTGAGAAAAGTCATCAGCAGGTTATGTGGAGACTAATGTAGTGCTAAAGTACAAAGAATAACTAAAAAAATATTTCCGAATGAACCTTATGATTAGAAAACATATGACATATTCAAATAAACCATAAGAAGAGGAAAAAACTCATCAAGCACACATAATATCCTAAACTTTTAGGGGGTTCTCCATTCACATTAGAGATGTACCCTGTGTACACATGAAATCTGCTCTTGGAAAGTTTTAATTAGTAAGTATACTAACCACACACTAAGCATGTGTGGTTCCCTGTCCAGACAGCAAAGGTTTTAAGAAGCTTCCATTTCAGGACAGAAAAAGCTTGTATTTATTGGTATTTACTTCTAAAGGAAATGAAAAGTTATACTGCTCACAGTTTCATCTCACACACAGACACACACACACACACACACACACACACACACTTTTGACTGGCTTGATCAAGAGACCTGTAATTCAAAGGATAAGAAATACTCCTCTAATTCTATATTTGTGGTTCAGCACACTCCTCATAACTCAGAATATTCACTTTCCCAAAGCCTGTAAGATTATAAGGAGACATGATCTTAATGCAAATAGAGTAACTTCAATAAAACTAGAGCATGTCCAAAATGTTCTTTCCTTGGTAAAAGCTTATGAGATTCCTTCAATGTCTTAAGATTTCCAGAAAAGCTGCTTTATTCCCAATATGGTTATTACATGAAATGAAAACAATTCTCCGCACACCTTAACAGAAACATAAAGCACTCTCACCCAAATAAATAAATCATTCATTTACAACATTAATGTTTTTCCTTTACAGAAAAGGAACTTGAATAACAAAGTGTGGCAATATCTGATACCCAAAGCCATCTTTAATACATCAGCAAGGGCAGATGGGAAAAGAGGTAGAGAAAGATCAAGTAATATGGGGTGGGAAATAATACAATACTTAATAAATTATAATATAAAAATAAACTCTGTTTTGAGTACTCACAATTGTAAACCTTCTTTTGCTCCACTTTGTATTAAAGGTTGAAATAAGAACTAGCACAATGTAATTTAAAGTTTTTGGAAGCATGGCTTATTGAAACTCTAGACCTGTACACATCACCTAAAAAGTTTTGGGAACAGTATTTCTGTAATACAAGATAACTGTATGCCTAAGCCTCAAATCCAGGATACTAGCATTACAAGGCAAATATAAAACTATCCTGAACAAAAATTGAATCTCCCTGGAAGCCATTTATCTGGTTCTCTAAAGAAGGCTCACATTACTTATGCCAACAGAGTTGACTCAGCTGTAAGGAAGTTGAGATATAACATGAAACACCAACAAAAGCAGAAACAGCAGCATGACTCAATGGAAAGGGTCTACTACGGATGTTACAGGAGACTTAAAAAGAGTTTAATCTGGAAAATTACCACACTGCAGTTCAAACTCTATTGTAAAATGGCCAATCCTATCTAATAAAGAGATAGTATGCAAACTGACCATCACTCCAACACATAAGATGGCTGCCTCCATGTGGTCAAAGATGGCCAGCAGGGGAGGGCAGTTGTGGGTGATCAGGCCAGCAGGGGAGGGCAGTTAGGGGCAATCAGGCCTGCAGGGGAGGGAAGTTAGGGGTGATCAGGCCAGCAGGGGAGGGAAGTTAGGGGTGATAAGACCAGCAAGGGAGGGCAGTTGGGGGCAACCAGGCCTGCAGGGGAGGGCAATTATGGGTGACCAGACCAACAGGGGCAATTGGGCTGGCAAGGGAGAAGTTAGGCGTCGATCAGGCTGGCAGGGGAGTAGTTAGGGAATAATCAGGCAGGCAGGCTGAAGCAGTTAGGGGCAATCAGGCAGGCAGGCAGGTAAGTGGTTGGGAGCCGGCAGTCCTGGTTTGTGAGAGGGCAATCAGACATCCCTCAAGGGGTCTCAAATTGGAGAGGGTGCAGGCTGGGTTGAGGGACACACACACACACGCACACACATGCACAAATTTCATGCACCGGGCATCTAGTAAATAAATAGCACCTTAAGTGCTGGTCATACCATGACTACTTTTTTGCAAACATACTTCTTAAAAATAGAAGATCTTCTAAGACAGGTTTCTTAAATTCGAGGTATGGCTATTTAACACTTCAATGGTATCAAAAAGAAACAAAAACAAAAGTAACATAATTCTAAAATCCTACAGTTCTGATCAATTTTAAAGTCTACATGGATTTGTCCTACATCTACCCCTTGCCCTCTGTGAACCCAACAATACTAAGGAATAAAGAGGACCAGGAAAGGTCATCAGACTGAATGTTTTTTTCCTTGTTAGAAAAACCCAGTAACATGCACCTCCTTCCTTACCCACATGGATGTTATAACAAGACAGAAGATCTCAGCTCTTAGGAAGACTAGGTGCCCCCTTTGTGCTCTGCTGGCACTTTATATGAGCTTCTGCTATACCACTTACTACTATGTGTGTTTTTTATATATGTCCCCTCACCAGACTGTGACTTCCTCAAGGTTTAAAAATCTTATTCTTTTTCATTTAAATATCCCAGCACCCAGTAGAGTGTCTTACACACAGCAAGCAGTCAATAAATTTTCTGAAACAGATAAATCTGTTTATATTCCTTTCTTTCCATAAGCATTTTTGAGTATATTCTCTATGTCCCAAGCATAGTAGATCCCAATTATGCAACAATTAAAAACAAAATAGAACCTCTGTACTCAACTTTTCATGTTTCAGTTAGCTGGTTTTTGCAAAAAATTAATTAGCGAACTCATTGAGGGCAATCATCTTTTCAGTAGCAGATTACTGTAGCAAGCCGATGTCACAAAAGTGAGAGGATTGCCAGGGGTAAGAAGTAATCAGATGCAGAATAAAAAACCAAGAGCACAAAACCAAGAAGAGCTGCTGTTGAATAAAGTAATGTCCACGTATGAAAGAATGAGGTGGTTCTTTATATGTATTTAGTAAGCAAAACAGCATTGTAATTAATACTGGAAAATTGGTTCCCCAAAATAAAAATGCTACTATTTTGTGGGTTAGATATACTCTTCATCTTCTGAAAATAGATGCTTTACACTATTTCCTTCAAAGAAGAGAAAGAAATTACGATCAATAGTATGTGAAGAGTAAGAACTGAGTGCATTGGTAAAATCGTAGAGCTAACAGAAAAAATAATGACATATTAGAACACTGGATATATAAATTTGATGCATGTTAAATCTTTCCTGTGAAAGACTTTGCAATCTATAACCTACTTGGTCTTGGGCAGGCTTAGGAAAGTTATCCATAAGAGAGAAACAAGCCTTAACCGGTTTGGCTCACTGGATAGAGCGTCAGTCTGCAGACTCAAGGGTCCCAGGTTCGATTCCGGTCAGGGGCATGTACCTTGGTTGTGGGCACATCCCCACTAGAGGGTGTGCAGGAGGCAGCTGATACTTCTCTCTCATCAATGTTTCTAACTCTATCCCTCTCCCTTCCTCTCTGTAAAAAATCAATAAAATATATTTTTTTTTAAAAAAGAGAAAAAAATGGAAGTTCAAATTTAAGTTTCTAACCCCATGTAAGTAAGTTATTTTTGCATCAGGCTTTTCAAGATCATTTTCTAGGAGAATATTGAGCAATACAAAGATCATTGGCAGCATAATCAAAAAGGTGTTAGAATATATATTGGATACATTCCTAAAAATTAATATACAAAGTTGGAAAAAAAATATCTCTGAAGGATATTTATTAAGGTGTAGGACTATTTTGTAATTATGTATTTCTATCAAGTCAAATGCCTGGAAACAGAAAAACATTATTTAAAATAAGCACTCTTGATGCATTTCTATTTCTGAAACAAAATATAGACAAGGAAACAAACAACTAAAGTTTTAAATTATGCATTTGGAATGAACATTGTTTAATTTTCAAAAGAAAAATGAGTGTGTCATTCATCTCCATAGAAAAGTTTATAAGCATACAGCATCTTTAAAAACCATCAGAATTTCTTCCCCTCCTCATTTTTTACCTAAAAGATGCTCAAGCATGCATTTATTCTTAAAAAAGAATATGCTAAAAAAAAAGTTTAAAAACAAATCTCCAATTAATATAACCCATAAGCACTTCTTAGCTGTTTTTTCCACAAAACTTACAGAATACTGCTTGTTTACCATCAAATGACAAAATAGACCGAATCCACAAGCATTTTAAATAGTAATGAGAGAAAACTCAATGAAAACAAACCTGGACATTTATCTTATGTTCCCTTACAGGGTCCACCAAAGCAAAACAGGAATGCTTAACTTAAGCAAAGTGCTGAAAGATATAATAAAGAACTCTTCACGTGGCCTATTCCACACCTCACCCAAGCCTATGTACCATTATTCAGTTTAATTACTACACTAGGGGTATCACTCACAATTTCAAAATTAAACGAAATCAGGCTTTTTAAGTGCCCATACAGAACTACTTTCCTCTCAAGTACTTGTAAGTTATCAACCACTTGGTGAGTTAGGATTAAATGGCAGGCCTCTCAATCAAATTCAAATCAGGAGAAATAAAGACCCAAACTTGAACTTCACTCCTTAAATTCATTTAAAATCAAACTCTTTGATTGTCAATGGTTGGTAGAGTAGTCTCTGCCAAAGTAACAGAGTTTGAAAATGGCTTTTCCACACCTGCTTCGTTTTGGAAAGTAGAGACCAACTGTACTTCAATTCGCCTTTATTTCTTGCCCCTCCCTCTGCACAGCTGTGTGTATAAGTGCCCCCTACACACACACACTGTATAGTCACTTGACCTTTGCATTCTGAGCTTGTTTCTTAGTATCTGGCACAATGTTTCATATACAGCAAGCACTCTGATGCTTGAGACAATTCTCTGTAGACGTCAAGGACTACTGCGGACTTAATGACTGCAAGTGATTCAATTAAAAATGCTTTGTAAATGACAAACACAAAATTTATAAGTTTACCTTTAATTGGACCATTTTATTTTCACTGTTGTTTTTTGACAGAAAATCTGACAGGAAATTACTCATAAGATCCTAATTAGTGTTTATTTAGAGTATCTGATTTAAATTTGCCTTCTAATTAATTCGTGGTAGCTACAACTTTATTCTACTCACACAATTTAAAAGGGACAAAGCACCAAAGAGTGCAGTCTGTCTAAAAATGGGCTACAGTGTAAACTTTAAAGTAAATGTTAGACGTCAACAGCTCATTTGCTTCTATTCTTTCTTGTTCTAAAGAAAAGAATTTGAAATCAGAAAATTCTGCCTTCTACTATCAAAGAGCTTTTAGGAAAAAAAAATGTGGAACTGTGATTTTGCAAAGTAGTAAACATTTTACAAAACAGACATATGACAATCATATATATTTATCCACATCATGAAAAATAGCAATATTACACAGATGGTCAAATTAGAACTGAATCATAGAACTAAACAACACTGATTCATTCTTCCTGATCTCTTTTATGTGGCAATATCAGGTTTTAATTAGATTTTTCTAACAAAATCATTGATGACTCCTTCTCCAAAGTTTGTGTCAGGCTAAAAAGAATTCAACAGTGTATAGTGATCTGTTGAATATAATAGCCCTACATTTAAATTCAACACTAAGAGGGCAATGAAAAGACACAAATGTGAGTCACTTTACTGGCAGTAAATAAAGGGGGAAAATAAAAGGAATTTGTGTTCACATTCTGTTTCCACCACAAGCTATGCAATGTTGTGCAAGTCACAATATATTCTCAACCACAATCTCCACCATCTGTAAAAATGGGTGTTATCATTACACTTGCAAATGAGAATAATCATCATCATATTTCAAAGATCCACATTTTGTACAAGAAAACTGTTTCCTAAGTGTTTTTATCCAGCATAGCCATACCCTTAAAATATGTTGCTAGGTGCCACTTCTCAAATGATTTAAACAAAGGATTCCATGGGAAGGAACCAAGATACATTCCTATGAATCCTGATGTACTCAACATAAGTTCCTATGAACCGCTATAGCCTTGGATATGTCACCATTTGTGGTGTTGAGGTATCTTCTAATGATTTCATTGTAGTTACTGTCATATCCTGAAAGCACTAATAATAGGAAATAAAGTTCTCTAAAGAGAATTAAGTATAACTACAGAAACTACAGAGATAGCTAAGTACCCCAAATAACCTTCATAATCTATACATTGGCCAGAAATGGTTCTTAGAGATTCTGATACCACGGAAAAAATAAGATTGTCCTTTTCCCATTTCTACCAATGGACAACTGGGAGCACTTGGGTAAGTCAATTAACTGGTTGGGCCAAAATTAACTCACCTATAATTAACTCACCAATATGTTGGGAGTACATATTGTCTAAAGTCCTTGTACACTTTAGAAGTACACTGATGACAAATGTTTTGGGAAATAAAACCTTTGTACAACAGTTCAGAGCAACCCTGTAAACTTTGAGACAATGCTTGTTAAAAACAAAAGCTAACACATAGACATTTTTGGGGGGAGGGCAAAAAACAGAAAGTACTGAAGAATCTTTCAACATTACCATGGCTACCTATAACTACAAGGTATGTGTACCCATGTACCAGCATCTCCTGTAACAGAGAAATTCCACATATGGTTGTGACTATTGGTGGATTGAAGGAGAAAAGGAAAATGAGGATAGTAGATATCTAGCCTCTGGATTTCTCCAGGATTGGGTCTCTAGTGACAAGAAGTATATGTATATGTATGTGAAGCTCTGTGGGCTTCTCTCCCTTCTCTGCTTCGTTCTGGCTCAGGAAGCCCTTTTCTTGCAGGAATAGGCTGAGGAAGCCCTATTCTTGCAGGAATCTTCCTGCAACAGGCCTCTAGTATATATATAAAGGCAGTGACCTTGATGACCAAAATGACCGATGGACCGGACAGACCAGATGCTCAACACAGGATCTGCCCCCTGGTGGTCAGTGTGTGGCCTTCCCACAGTGGTAGCAACTGCTCATTGGTAGCAGCAGCAATACAGGCCACCACCCACGAGTGCACGAATCACAGCACTAAAAGATGGCGGTTGTTGAAAGGGATGAGCAGCGCTCCCACAACAGGCTGATCCCCACAGGCCACCACCCACCTGTGCACAAATCACAGCACTAACAGCTGGCAGTTACTAAGAACCATTCTTGTGGTGGGCAAAGGCCACATACTCTCCACGGAATCAGATAATCCCAGAACCTGCCTCACAGGGTTGATCTAAGGGATTCTATTCCTAACTTTCAGAATGGAATGAGAGCATCAGCTTTTAAGTAGTTGAGGGAAAACACACTGCTCCTTTTTTATTCTCTTCTTCTCACCTTCTTGCAAGAAAAGACCAACTGGCCCTAACCGGTTTGGCTCAGTGGATAGAGTGTTGGCCTGCGGACTGAAGGGTCCCAGGTTCGATTCCAGTCAAGGGCATGTACCTTGGTTGCAGGCACATCCCCAGTAGGGAGTGTGCAGGAGGCAGCTGATCGATGTTTCTCTCTCATCAATGTTTCTAACTCTCTATCCCTCTCCTTTCCTCTCTGTAAAAAATCAATAAAATATATTTTAAAAAAAGAAAAAGAAAAGACCAACTGGCTCCCAAAGCCCCACCCTGAGCACTATGCAGCGAGTTCACTGGCCCTCAGCTCCAAGTGAGTCTGCCTTACAATGGCCTTTACACCTAAGACTACTGCCTGCACATCTTACTCACCCATTTCACTGACTGAGCACAAGCCCAGGTGATGCCCGGATGCTCACAGAGCAGCAGGGAGCCAGCCACCCTGTCTTACTGAGCATGCATTCCACCAGGAAAAGACTGTGGGTGGGGAGGAAACAGCCTCAGACGTGAGGTGCAGCTGTTAGAGGGCACAGGCACCATGAAAATATGGGAATGAAGCCACATAGGGGTTCTGTAAGGGAAGGGCAAAGAGGGGCTCACTGAGGGAAACTGGACTGATGGAAGAGAGCCAGGCAGATGCATGGAGAAGGGCATCAGGCAGAGGAGACAGCCTATGGAGGGGCAGCAGGACGAGCAAGAGGTCGAGTGGAAGAGGGTCAAGGCTGGGTAAGGGGGCACAACCTGCAGGGATCGATGGCCTATAAGAACTGGCATCCCCTGAATACAGGCGGAGGCACAAAAGCTGTAGATGAGGACCCACTGGCTTCTGTGTCAGGAGCAAACTGAGGGGGAAGAGGAAGCAGAGATACAGCAGGAGGCGACAGCACCCTCCCCAAGGGTAATGCGGAGGCAGTGGAAACTGTGGCAGCCGAGGTGGGGCTTTGGGGTATATTGGAAGGAAGCCAGAGCTTGAGGAATGATATGGGGAAGAGGGGGGAGGAGACCCCATGCTCCGCTTGGCCCCTGGGAAGGCAGGGTCTCCAGCAAGTGCTGGCAGGGGAGCTGTTTGTTTTAAGGGTCTGATTGTAAAACCCAGACCTCAGTTTGAGCTCCACATGAGGGACATGGAATGGTCATGACCACCCTCCCACCCTGAGGTCCAGGAGGCAGGTCATTCCCAGCTAGCTACTTTAATATATCCATGGCACTTCCCTCCCAACCTCTCTTCAGTGATGACAAGTACTTATTGGAAACAAGCAAATGGTTTTATTTTTGATACAAAAACAACAAAACAGAATGTACAGTATTATGGAAAGCAAACATTGAAAACTAAGAAAATGAAGCCCCCCTTTGGACACACAGATCAGCTGTGCCCAGAACTGGGTCATGGGTGACACAAAAGGGCTCCGCGTCCAATGCAAAGGGCTTGCCCAGGTGGTTCGACTCTAATCCCCAACTCTATTTCCTAGGACAAAGAGGATCCCATACCACAGAACAGAATGGCGGAGACCAGCCCCAAGTCCTACAATGTAAGGCAATGCTTGTAGTGCTTCCAGAGAAAGAAACTCTCCTGAGATGCTGAGACAGGGCAATCAGCATCCAGATCACTGCCTGTAATCCCACTCAGGGTCCCTGGTGCTCCCAACTCTGCCCCTCCCTCCCCCTCATCCCAGGTGAACCACAGATGGCCCTTCCTATCCTCCACCCTCCTCAACTCTGATAGCAGGTAGGGAGGGTGGGGGATCATGTGGGGAATCTGAAGGCCTCAAGGAAGTGTTGCTTGAAAAGCCAGAGACAGTGTCTCATGAGGGCATATTTAGAACTGGGCCCCCTGCCTCCTTCAAACTCTGTCACTGCAAAACCTGGCTGTTTTGGGCAAGTCAACCTCTGGTGTGTTAATTCTCTCCTTTAAAATAAGAACAAGAGCCCAGTGGGTGTGGCTAAGTGGTTTAAAGTAGGAGGTCAAGATTTGACCTCCTGTCAGGGTACATACCCAGGTTGTGGTCTTGATCCCCAGTGTGGAGTATGCAGGAGGCAACTGATCGATGATTCTCTCTCATCGATGTTTCTCTCTCTCTCTCCCTCTCCCTTCCTCTCTGAAATCAATGGAAGATACACTATATAATAAAAGCCTACTATGCATATTGGCCCTGGACCAGGAGTTGAACCGGGAGTTTGACCACTCGTTATGATGTGCACTGACCACCAGGGGGCGGCACAGAACATGCTGGGCATCAGTGACAAGGCACTGGCAGCAGAAGGCAATGGAGCTGCTGCCAATCCCAATGGGCTTCCGAGACTGTAAGGGCTGGTCAGGCTCACCATGGGTTCGTGCAGGAGCCTGTCTGCCAAGGCCGGTTGGAAGAAAGCATGCTGCCCTCCTGGCTTCCATGTGGCACCACTGGGCAACTCAGAGGCCCATGCTGCACCTGGCCCATGGGTCTAGTTGTGCTTACCACATCTCCACGTGGGGACTCAGGTGCCGTGACTCAGGCAGAGGCGGGTGAGTGGGGGCCCGGGGGCCCAGGTGCTGCCCAGGGCCTAGAGGTCAGCTGGGACATTCCCTTCCAAGCCAGACACTCACACTTCAATTGCCAGCCAGGCCTAGGGACTGTACTCATACATGAATTTTGTGCACTGAGCCTCTAGTCTGTATATATAAAGATAGTGACCGTGACGACCGAAACCACCGGTCAACTGAACAGCAGGCTGCGTGGAGCAACCCAGCTGGCAAGGGGGGCGGGGGGGCGGGGGGCGGTAAGGGACAACCAAATGACCAGGCCAGCAAGGGGGGGCAGTGAGGGGCAACCAGGCCAGCAGGGAGGGGCGACCTAGTCAGCAGCAGGGAACTGTTACGGGCAATGAGGCAGACAGGCAGGTGAGCGGTTAGGAGCCAGCAGTCCAGGATTGTGACAGGGATGTCCAACTGCCGGTTTAAACCAGCAGTTCAACATTCCCCAAGGGGCCTCAGATTGGAGAGGGTGCAGGTCAAGCTGAAGGGACCCACCCCCTCGTGCACTGGGCCTCTAGTATTCTCATAATTCTGCTTAGAATGAAAACAGTAACAAATACAAATGAGTGTTCCAAATCTGGAAAATATACAGGATAAAACATCACAGAAGATAAAAATTACTTGAGCCCAGCCAGAGTAGCTCAGTTGGTTGAGTTTCATCCTGTGCATCAAAAGGTTGCTGATTTGATTCCCAGTTGTGGGTTCAATCACCAGCCAGGGAGTTTAAGGGTGTACACAGGGCAACTGGTCAATGTTTCTCCCCCCTACCCCCCCTCTTTCTCTCATCTCTCTCTCCGTCTTTCTCTCCCTCTTTCCCTCCCTTCCTCCCTCCCTCTCATCCTCTGGTGAGGATTTAAAAAAGTACTTGATCTATAATTTTAAAATAGAGAAAAAAGCAAATGATGTAATTAACAACAAAATAATGCTACATTTACCAGATAAAATACTGGGTGGCAAATAAACTTGATTTCAAAAAATGTTCAATGACATGTAAATTCAGAGTACATGGCTGTCATGATCTCAAGTGGAGACTGTGTGTCTATCCGTATAGAACAGAACCATAAATAGAATTTCACCAAAACACACATTTTTAAAAAGCTAGGTGTTGAGATTACATGTGAGTTGTTATATTGTCCTACAAAATGCCCTGCATTTTTCACAATGAAATTCTATTGTTTTATAATTTTTAAGTGTTCCCTTTTAAAGACAAAATTATTTTTAAACATATACTTTTAGAATTTATAGAAATGAACAGTCAGTAAAATTATATTATTCTTTCACTATTAAGTGAAAATAAACCTTTTATTTTGTTTGCATTGGGCTTAGAAAAACAATTTAATGTCTATCATTTTCTTTATATCATTTTTCTCATTGCTTTTATACTTGCCCAAAACACTGTGTATATTGTTCATGAAACATCCATATTTATAAAAAGCAAGGACGGAGAGAATATGCAGAGTATAAACAGAATACTTTAACAAATAATGTTTTCTTAATTTTAGGCACCAGCTTTATGAAAAATATTATGTAAACATGTTCAAAATTAAAATCAATGCTTCCATACTTATACGACAGAATTATTTGGAAAGCTCTAAAAAAAATAGTCACTGTCGTTAATAAACTCATACCTGTGTTAATGAAGTCTTTTTTAATTAAATCAGATATGTCTGGATAGATAAGACATTTAATTTTTAATTAAATCAGAAATGTCTGTATAGATAAGACATTTAAAACCTTTAGTCTGTCAATTTTGATGACTTGCTGAGCAAAAATGATTTAATTATACACTAACTCTTTCAATGATTCACAGATTCCAATAAAACCAATAAAAAATATATTGCTGATAGAATGAGCAACATGAGTTTTGAGGAAAATGCCAGAAGAATATAAAGTTTAATATTAATAAGACCATTTTAGAAAAGAAGAAACCAAACAATTTTCCTTTAAAATTTTAAGCAAAAGGTATAATAAATTTTAATGATACTATAAATGGGATAAAATTCTATCTGTACCCTTTCATGAGAACTTTTTCTCTGGTAAGAAGCTCATAATAAACTCTTAACTGCATATGTAAAAATTCTGTGGTTGCACAATATTTGTTCTTTTTGTCATGTAAAATTGAAAAATAACATTTGATGCTAAAGCAAAATCAGATGTTGGAAAATTGTATTTTATTACCACATATTACCACTGAATACATGAGGAAAAAAATGCTATAGTTTGTTATTCAGTACATATATATGGACAGCATCTTCTACTACTAATTAAGGCTGCCAGTACTAACACTCTATATGAATTTTGATTCAGTTTTAACACTTCTTAGTATACCAAGTAATAACATGACAAGAAACAAAGACCTAAACCAAAGTACGCAGTCAAATTGGTAGCAAGACCTTTAAAAAAAAGGAAAAGTATGTGTCACATATTTATGGTAGGGATGGGTCTGCAAGAATAAGGCTTTATTAAGTAAACAAGAAAGGCTTCCCGCTCTAACCAGTTTGGCTCAATGGATAGAGCATCAGCCTGCAGACTGAAGGGTCCCAGGTTTGATTCCGGTTAAGGGCATGTACCTTGGTTGCGGGCACATCCCCAGTAGCGGGTGTGCAGGAGGCAGCTGATCGATGTTTCTCTCTCATCGATGTTTCTAACTCTCTATCCCTCTCCCTTCCTCTCTGTAAAAAATCAATTATATATATATATATATATATATATATATATATATATATATATGAAAGTCTTCCCTTTTGATTACAGCAGAGGACCATTGCAAACCCCTTAAACCCATAAGGCCCCATTTATCAAGATCATTGGGCTATAAGTCCTAGGGCCTTTTTACATTGAAAATATGTGTGTGTGCACATGAGCACACGCAAGTGCATGTGTGTGTGTACATGTATATATGTAGATAAAGAAATATGGATAACATATATGGGCCTAAATCGGCAGTCAGACATCCCTCTTACAATCTGAGACCACTGGCTCCTAACCTCCTAACCACTCACCTGCCTGCCTGCCTGATTGCCCCTAACTGCCTCTGCCTGCCTGCCTAATTGCCCCTAACTGCCCTCCCCTACTGGCCTAATCTCACCCCCAACTGATTTCGCCTGATCATGCCCCCAACTTCCCTCCCCTGGTGGCCTGATCTCACCCCCAACTGCCCTCCTCTGCTGACCTAATCTTGCCCCTAACTGCTCTCCCCTGCCAGCCTGATCGCCCTTAACTGCCTCTGCCTGCCTGGTCACCCCTAACTGCCCTCCCTGCTGGCCTGATTTCACCCCCAACTGCCCTCCCCTGCCAGCCTGGTTGCCCCCAACTGCCCTCCCTGCCTCAGCCCCTACCACCATGGCTTTGTCCAGAAGAAGTCAGACATCGGAAGATGGTGGTCGACCTGGTCTAATTAGCATATTACCCTTTTATTAGTATACTAGTGGCCCGGTGCACAAAAATTTGTGCACTCAGGGTGGAGGGAGTCCCTCAGCCCGGCCTGTGCCCTCTCACAGTCTGGGACTCCTCAGTGGATGTCCTATGATGGCCCCAGTTTGCCAGGCGCCTTTTGTGTGTGTGTGTGTGTGTGTGTGTGTGTGTGGCCACTGGGGACCTGCCCCCAGCTGCATCTGAGGCTCGGAGCAGTTCTCCTGTGTGTGTCTACCTGCTGGGGACCTGCCACAAGGCACACTGTGGAGGCTTGGAACAGGCACCCCCTCTATGTTGATCTCTCAGACTCTTGCCCTCCCCTGCATGTTGTTCTCTTTTTTGAGCTGTGGCCAGGGCTGGGTGCTGCCTGCCTCCCAAGCTTGCCTACTGCCCATCTTCCTCCAGCCACCAGAAAGCAGGGAAAACCCCGCCTCGTGGTCAGGCCAGCCTTTT
>PVJC01006818.1:0-53550 GCA_004026665.1 Murina feae | reverse complement strand
CAGTGCCTTGGCATGGTCACTCAGTACTGGAGGAATACTTTGCATCCACTCAGTTTCTGGTTTTTAACTTCTCTTTGCCTGGCAGATCCTCCCCCCACCCAAAGCCTCTGCCGCGATTTGTCCACTCTTTCATTAAGTATTTATTGTCAACCCCGCGTCGATCACTGCGCCAGGTGCTGGGGATTCAGAGATGAAAGGCCTTGCCTCTGCCCTCAGGGAGCTCACGGCAAATAGGGAAGAGACACCTACACAAGCAGGAGGCAGCGTGAAAGATGGCTCCTCTGCGTTTGGAAAACTTTGCTTTTCTGTCTCTGTTTTCATCCTATTTAATACTCAAACAATGGGCCTAAAAGGAACTCGAAGACGCCAGCTAGCATATCCTGTCGCCTCTGAGTAGAAGTCACTCAAAGAACCGAGTCTGGGGAAGCCTTCCCGGGTTCAAAGACCTCTTTGGCGGTGCCCGCTCCTCTGCCCGTGCCTTTGTGTCACTGCCTTCGTCTCATAGCTTGTGCTCCATCCAGCTCTTTGTTTCTCATGTTGTCCTTGATAACTCAGAGTGTGGTGACTTAGCTCCTTCCATAAATGTGAAGACATTAAAACAGCCCCGGGCCTTCCCTTCTCCAGCGGCGCCTGGAATCGTTCTGTACCAGCAGCCCCTCCTAACCCTTGTCCTACGTTCTCATTGTGGTCAGTGTCAGACAGCAAAATGGCCAGTGAGGGAGACCGTTCTCTGTCCCATGGGGAGTGGAACCTGGTGTTTTCCCGCCAGGCTCTGGAGTCCTTGCCTTCCCTATTTGGGAAGGAAGGCAGCCTTTGTCTTCCTCCAGGAGCCCAAGGCAGGGCCCAAGTTGCTACTAGGTGTCCAGGAAGAATCAGCCTGAATGGGGTCCCAACGTTTTTATTCTTTGGATCTGTGGGATTTGTGTTTTCATTTCTTCTAGGGAAGCAATGAAAAAAGGTGTCAGGCCTTGGAGATAATTTATATGAGTAAACACGCAAGGCGTAGGGTGAGCAAGAGCATGAGAATTAAGGCCATTTATCCAGCCTCTGAGGCTTTGTTTGCCCTCTGGTCCAGCCTTTCTCACAGCCTTTATCTCACCACGTTAACCCTCTTCTCACTGTTCTCCTCACAGCCCAGCACACATCTCCGCACAGCTGCCTTCTGGGCTCCAGCCTTTGCTGCCTCCCCCTCCCCCGCCCTCGGCCCTCATTAAAGGCTGGGTAGAAGGTAGCTGATGTGGCCGTGGCCTCCAGCTGAGGCCTGCTGCTGATTCTGAAGGGAAGGCACGTTGCCTTACACCCCCTCTCTTTCCTCTCCCAGTCTCCAAAGCTACCTCCTCCAGCCTGGCCTGTGCGTGTGGCCAGCCTGGGGCTGCCTTTCCCTCTTTTCCTGCCCCCTTTCTTTACTCCGTCTATGAAGCTGCGCTCTGCACAGCCAAGTGCGCCAGGCGAGGATGCTTTACACTTGAGAGATGAAGTAATAACAGGTGGCAAGACCAGAGGCTGCAGGAGCCCAGGATTCCAGTTGCCATGGAAACATGTCAGACCTATGGAGGGATGGGAACTGTCAGCCGTGGAGGGTGGTGGGGGGATAGGAGAGAGGGTCGCGGAGAGGCACATTTCCTGGAGGGTTCTCCTCACTGCCCCTGGATTCCCCAAGGGCTGTGCACTCCAACTAGCAGGCCC
Source organism: Murina feae (assembly GCA_004026665.1). NCBI lineage: Eukaryota > Metazoa > Chordata > Mammalia > Chiroptera > Vespertilionidae > Murina > Murina feae. The sequence goes on along the minus strand of PVJC01006818.1, from coordinate 51,864 downwards.
CCTGGGAGACCACCGCTGGACTGGGGCCGAGGCCGGGTCAGGGCTGGGCGGCGGGCACAGAGCACAGCCACGTGTTTGTACACACCAGGCCCTGGCAGGCGGTCTGAGCGTCTGTTCAGGATGTGAAGTCACGCTTTTGTGGATGTGCCCTGGAGCAGCCTAAGCCGGCTTGCTTCCTGTTTCCCTAGGACACTTGGGACAGAGTTCAGGTCTTGGAAGAGCCGGATGAAGGGCTGTTGCTGATGGCCAGACGGTCCCTGCCACCCATTCCTTCCTGCGTGGCAGGCACATTGCAGCAGAGATCAGAGGGAAGTGGAGAAAGGCCCTGTTTGAGTAGTAGTTCTATGGAAGAGTTGGGGCTGTGATTGCCATAGACACACCTGATTGAGGTAGAAAATCCCATCGTGTGCATTTTCCAGAGCAACTGCATAACCCTTCCTGAGTGTGGGGGTGGGACAGTTGGGGCTTGGCTGTTCTTTCTCTTGGTTTGATTTATATGAATGCTCCCTCCACCTTTTAGTCCTGCTCCCCCCCCCCCCCCCCCCCCCCCAGGAACTTGGTTCTTGATTTCCATTCTTTCATTTGAGATTTCTGGAGTTATCTGCCCAGATAAATTCCTAAACCCTTCAGGCTCACTTTATTTTCTCAGCAGCTTCCTTGTAATTCTTATATGAACTCAGCCCATGAACATTAATCAACAGAAAACCAAGTCCATCATTGCGGGCACTGCCACCGAGATACCACGCGGGCCTTTGCCCTCACTGTCATCTTATTCTATAAAGCGGGACTCAATTTCCCATAAGCAGGAGCAGAATCTCTATTTAAATCCCACTTGCGAGGTCTGGGCAAGCTTCCTATTTATAGTAAAATCCTTTTTCTGATGATCTCATATACGGTACCAGGAAATTGCCCACCCTGGGTCAGGCCATAGGCCAGCAAAGCCATGGTGTGAGCTTGACTTTGAAACATTCCCTTCCCAGGCCCCTGGACTCTCCGGAGAAGTGTTTCTTCTGCAGAGCATGTGACAGTAAGCAGGCCACTGGGACGGAGCCCTGTGAGAGGGACATTAAGTTTCAGTTCAAAGGGAATTTCCGCTTTTACCAGGCCGACCTCCACTTTCATTGCTTAGGGATTCCTAACTAACGGGTTAGGCGAATCGAATTCAAGAAGAGATTACTGAAATGTTTTATCTGCAAATGTTGGTCAGAAAGTGTTTGCCTCTGGAATTCCCAGGAGGCAGAGTATAGGCTGAAAGTCTCTGGGGACACAGGCAACCTGGAGGTGAACCCTGGAGCCAGCCCTTCGTCTCTGGACTTCAGTTACTCCACCCGTCAAATAATCCCGACTTCACGAATTTTTGTGTGTGTGAGAATCCGTGAAACACCATATGTAAAGCGTCCATACACAACCCATCACCGTTTTGTTGTGCAATAAATGTTTGCTGCTTTTTCTTCTCGAAAAGCCGTTGAACAAGAGGGAGACTGAGTGGGCAGATGCAACCTGGTGTCCCTTCTCAAGAGATAATGAAGCGTCGTCTTTCAAACTTCTCTTGGGTGTTTGCATGTAAGATGGTGCTTCACCTTCCGTAGTAGGGGCACGGTGTCATTCTTGCCGCAACCCAGGGCTCTCAGCTACCCGCTCCTGTATTCTCTGGGAGTTAGAGATGACTAACCCGTCTCTCTGGACATGGACCAGCTCTGCTCTGAGGACGAGGGAAATAAACCAGGCAGTGAATGATACTTAGCACAACAGATAACTCTGCCCCAGAGAAGGCAAGCCCAGTGCTCCGTCCCTGCTGGGAAATCCCAGGGGTGGTAGCACTGAGCTGCCTGCTTACATCTCTGACGTTCTTTCTGAGCCCTTCATCCCTCACGTTGTTAACCATTTCATGTGCACGGGCCGGTAGGTGTTCCAAAGATGTGTCCTGACCTGAAGGAGTCAATCCTTTAATAGGGGAGATGAAGCAGGTGTACACGTGCATAAGCAAGAGAAGCACCCGCAGAAGTGTCCGCAGAGTGCCCACCCCAAAGCCTGGCTAGGGAATTGGGAGAGCTCCATGGGAGAACTTTCACCCTGAAACTGATCCTAAATACCAAAACGTGTATGAGAACCGGGTGCAAAGGCTATCAATGAGTCTACTCTATGCCATTTTACCAAGACGGAAGGAAGCTTTGAGCTCACTGTCATGAGAAGATAGTAGGAACTGAAGCAGAAAGGATTTGGCTGGGAATGAAGTATAACCATTCAGTGTCCCTTCCTATCCTGGGTCGTTGCTCTACTAAAATAGAGCCCCTTCCCTGCCCCACTTCTAGCATGCCACAGCTACATACACCAGGGCCTACAAAGATTGTCGCACCTCTTTGCCTCCGGGGCCTGGCACTTTCTGTGGCTAATAACGGACACCAAAATATGTGGGGACCCTGTTCTGATTCGGTCTCCTCAGAAATTTCTCTTCATCAGATGAATTAAATTCTGTTCCTTTGGTCTTTTCATATAGGATCAGTTTCTCCATCATTGTCTTCTTCGCTCTACTAGATCATTTCTGAATTTGTTATTTCTTGCCCTGATTCAGTGGTCTGGGTGTTCTACCCATGGTCTGCTGGTGGTAAAAACTGTAAAGGATCATCTGGGAGTTCTTATACTCTGTATTCTACTTCCTTCTCCCTGTAAGTCAAAAGTGAGGCAGTGGGTTGGGGACAACCAGCTCCTTTGGTTGCTTAAAGATCTTGTGAAAGGACAGAAAAAAATCTGACATAATCTGACATAATAAAAGTCCCTAAGAGAACAGGAGACAAATGGTGAGATAGGGCCTCCTGAGAGTTTTCGTGAAATGATACACGTGAGATTATTTGATTGGTTTTTATGTGGGAAGCTACCTGAGTTGTAACTGGCATCTCCACATTTTACATCTAGTTCATACCAATCCTGAAGTTTAACTTTTTACACTCAGCCCCTATATTTAATACACCCCACTTTTTTTTGTCCACCTTTTTAAAAAAATACATATTTTATTGATTTTTTACAGAGAGGAAGGGAGAGAGGCAGAGAGTTAGAAACATCGATGAGAGAGAAACATCGATCAGCTGCCTCCTGCACACCTCCTACTGGGGATGTGCCTGCAACCAAGGTACATGCCCTTGACTGGAATCAAACCTGGGACCTTTCAGTCTACAGGCTGACGTTCTATCCACTGAGCCAAACCGGTTAGGGCTTTTTGTCCACCTTTTGACTGATTTCCATGATAGCCTCTTGGTCAGGAAACCTTGAGTTTACTTGCCTCATAGACGTGCCTGGCTTTCTTAAGAGAGTTCTAGAAATGGTGAAGATGGCAATTGAGAGAGAAGAAGGAAGGGACCTTTGAGATACAGAGACTGATGACAGGGTGTGGCGGGCTCCTCTGCGTGCCCCCAAACAGCCAACACTTCTCTTGCAGAGATTTGTCTGCCTCCCTGAAGATGAAAATCAATGACTTAGAAACTGATTAAACAATCCAAATAGCAACTGATAAATGGATTAACCCCCTCTAATGTGATTCTGCAAGCTTTTGTCTTCTGCCTTTTCCAGGTAAGTTTTTCTATTCCTGGAGGCAAAGCAGAGGCATGGAGGAAGCAAAGGCCAGAGGGAATCACATTAAAGTGGGTGAATCCGTTTATCACTTACTGTCTGGATGGTATTTCTGCTCACATATCTGCTTCCTTTTACAGCTTCGTACCCTACAGGACCCTGATTAATGCCAGCCAGTGAATAATGAAAGGTAGCAGACATCGGGTATAGCGAGGAGGAAGATGCCCCCATGGTTTAGGCTGATCCCATAAGTGGAGAAACGTTTCTTTCTACTCGCAAACAGGGAGTGTTAACGTGACAAAGAAATGTCCACAATAAGGCCAGACAAACAGAGGAAAATGGGGGAGTTTCCCGAGGCAGAGAACCTGTGTAAGGCCGCACATCAGGGGTAGGAACTGAGTGCTGTCAGTGCCCGAGGACAGGTGCTGTTCTCATAAGGGTTTGTTTTAAGACCATGTCCCAAGATTTTTCTCTGTTTGTATCGGACTTTCATCATGGGTGGCTTATGAGGATCTTAAGCCTTAAGGCACACTCACTAACTCGCTTTTCAGTCCATCTCTGGCCTGAGGCTCAGCGTCCAGTCTGATTCTAGGCTCTTGGGGTGTGCTGATGATCTAGTCCTGGATGCTTTCCATGACCAGCGAGTCTGGAGGGTGAACACCTGTGTACCTGCCAAGATGCTCATCAAAGCCCCTCGGAGCATCTTCAGTGTCCTTTCTGGAAATGAATGCTGCTTTGCTTTCCTTTTCAGGGATGGTAGGACTGTCTCCTAAATAAAAGCATCTTTCCGAAGGGCAAGACCTAAGCATTGACCATTCTCCCCCCCCCCCCCCCCACCGCCTTCTCCCTTTCTCCCTTTCTTCCTCTCCCCCTCTCTCCCTCTCTCATCACACCACTGTTTATGACTGCCATCTGCTGTTTGGGGCCTTCGCCCTGAGAGCTGCTTGTTCAGGGATGAGAGCAGTTTACTTGACTAGCAGGCCTTCTGGATGCTGTGCTCATCCAGGGATGCAATCAGAGGAGCAGGCTTGTTTCTTCTAAAATGCAGAGCTGGGCAATACTGCAACAAAGTAAACTGGGTGGCTTGCAAAACATTGATACTGTTTTTTAAACAAGTTTTTATTGATTTGAGAGAGAGAGAGAGAAACATTGGGGAGAGAGAGAGAGAGAGAGAGAGAGAGAGAGAGAGAGAATGATATCGGTTGCCTCCTGAATGCATCCCGACTGGGAGCAAACCCGAAACTTAGACATGTGCCCTGACTGGGAATCGAACTGGGGATCTTTTGGTGCATGGGATGACATTCAACCAACTGAGCCACACCGGCCAGGTCATCAGTGGTACTACGAAACCGAGGAGGGTCAAAAAGACCCCGGCTCAAGTTAACAATGTGGTCGTAACAAAACCTCAGATTCTAACCTCCTCTTTTTTTTTCTGGAACAGATTTTGCCAGACGGTGGGAGAAGAGGGGGCAGTGGAAATTCATCTCAGATTAAAATTCAAATAAAAAAATGTTTCTACAGCCCAGAAAGGACCGGATGGGACAGTCATTCCTAATAACTACTGTGACTTCTGCTTGGGAGGCTCCAACATGAACAAGAAGAGTGGGCGGCCTGAAGAGCTGGTGTCCTGTGCAGACTGCGGACGCTCCGGTGAGTGTGGCCCCTTCCTGCACCTGTGCCCACAGACCAGCAGCTGTCCCCCCGCACGCCTCTGCCATCTGCCATGGGGTGGGGGGCGGGGTGGTGGGAAGTTGGTGGTGGTGATGATTTCTAGTGCGGAGGAGTCTTCAGGTCATTGGATATTTTTTTTTCGTTGGATCTCAAGAAGTCATGCCTTGGGAGCCAGGGAAAGGGAAGGGAAAAATTCTGGTCTCGTGTTTGGCCTTTTCACGAAGCGGATATTTCTTTGTGTGTGTTGTTGTGAGATAGTGTGGGAACACCTGGACACACAGGCAACACTTTCTTGTATCGGGTGCCGTACACGTAACACAAAGCTGCGTTTGTTCTGCGGAAGTGCCTGGGCGCCCTGGGAGGTATGGAAACATGACTGTCGGGGCAGCAGCTACGTTTTGAGGTGTGGGAGTCAGAGACTCCTGCGCTGCTCGGCAACGGCATAAATATCGCATCCATTGGCCGCGCATCCCATTTTCTCATACGGAACCAAAAACGAGACCCTGATAGAGGAAGGAGACCCAAGGGCAGGGTTCCTAGGGCTCATCTGAGGTTGGCTTGGCCTGTTTTGAAATGTTCATTTCTAACCTCTCCGAAGACTAAAATAAAATAAAAAAAAAGACTTCGATCCTGTTCTTTCATTCCTAAAATGAATTCAGGTTTTCAAGCTTTGCTCAAGCTGTTGATTGTTTTTTAATTCTAACCAAACTGTTACCTTTGGCTGGCTGTGGTTGCTTATACTACCAATTTTTCATCGATTTTTATGTCATAACTGGGCCAACGGGAGATGTCGGACTTGTGTTTAGTCTCCTCCACTTGTAGGTGAGATGCAGTTCAGTTGGACACTGGATCCAGCAGCGAGGAGACCCTGCTCCTTCCACACGCTTCCCCGTGTCCCTTCTCCTCCTCCTTCCGAGAATAGGGCCTAGGTGACCACACTGGGTGCAACTCCGTTCTTCCTTTGCTGGGTCCACAAACTTTAGCGCTAGTCTTTTTTTCTTTTCTTTTTTTCATTTGGCTTTTGGGTTGTGTAGGTTCAAGACTGACTCAAGAACTAATTGAAAAAGGAGTGGTTTCCATTGCGTGCAACTCTCAACGTTTAGCACCCAAGGACCCCGACAGCTGAGGGGTGGCACATGTGCAACCCTGTCAGTTCATTGACTTCGCAAACATGGTACCTAAAGCTGAACCTTGTACTCTCCTGGTGCCAGTCTAGAAAAGAGGGCTTGTGTGATAGTGGACTCTGGGTTTTAGATGTTTAAAAAGAAAACGAAACAAATGAAATTCAATTCAGTATTTTTAAAATGAACGACCGTCAGAAGCAAAGTCACTTGATGTGATGCTATAGGCAGAAGGCTATGGACCGCGGGGGACATGCTAGAGAGGGCAGCTTCAGGATCCTCATTACAAACTGCTTCCTTCCCTTCCTTCCGTATAAAAGATGAGGTACTTGAATCTGATTCATGGGGGACCAGTTGTGGGCATTTGATTTTTTTCTATCCAAACCCTTTTTCTTCACAGCCTTTTACTCAGCTTTTTCTTCCCAGGATCTGTCTGCTGTGTGACTCAGGGGACCATTTTATACCAGCCTAGGTGTTCTCATTGCATTTGCCAAGGATTAATTTTGGTGACTAATTTAGTCCAGGTCTGCCTCTGATTTTCCTGAAATGGTGTTACCTTGGGAATAAACAGGTGGCATTAACCCATGGGATGTGCTTGTTGAGATAGAGGGCAAATACTTCTCCAGGGCCTCCTGGAGTTTTTCCAAGGAAGATTGTGGAGCTTGGAGAGCTCTCTTACCCTCCCAGTCCATCCCACTTCCTGTTTCCAGGGGAGAAAATGAGACTCCCGATCCTGGCACCATAACTGGCATATCATGACCTTATTTGGGGGTAATCCTGGGCCCATTTAGAATGTAAACAGTTTAGACCTGAGTTGTACATCAGGGTATAACCCCTATTTTTTCACTGTCTTAGTGCTCTGAGTTAGATTTGACAACTCTAGACTTTCTGGGGTAATGAAGACCTGGGCGTGTGTTGTGGCTGGAGTGTGTGTGCGTGTGCACGTGCATGTGCATGGGTGCACACACATGTATCTGTGGGCACATATATGTGGGTGCAGATCACAATAATGTCCTCCTGTGGGCAAAGAAAACGAGATACTCTTATTACCTACATGTCGGACTGTTCAGCTTCTTTTTGCTTTCAGTGCAAATGAGCCGCATGGTGTAAGGGCAGAATTGAACGGGGACTGAGAGAGTGGGATTAGACACAGGTAAAAACAAAAATCAAGCAGATGGAGGCTTAACCGCCCGGAACGGGTTATCTGACATAATACCTTTGCAGAGCTGCCTGTCAAAGGGAAGGACACACACTGTGCAAGAAACACCCATGGAAAACACCAAAGAAACACCAGCGGGGCTTACCACCCACCAAGTCAACTCATTGTCTGGGTGGGGCTGAGTGAGTGAGTGAGTGTGTGTGTGTGCACGTGTGCACACGCATGTGCGCGCAACTGAAGAGGAAAAAGAAATCTCGTGAGGAATCTTTTCACTCACGTTCAGAGCTGTGGACATACGTATTATGGGAGAGGTGATGCCTCTGCCGGGAGGGAGGAATCCCTTTCCCTGAAAATGTTGGCTTTGTCCTTTTACCCCAAATCCTTGTCACCAGGTGGTGCGCCCAGTGAATCTCTTTTGGTGCAAATGGTTTATGATCTTGCTATGAAGCATAACATTGTAATAATAGATTAAGAATATTAATAATGCTGTCTGTTGCTTAACCCATGTGCTGATATATTCATCATACATGTCAGCTCATTTGGGAAGAGAAGGCAGGAAGGAGAAGGAGGCAGCGGCTGCAGCACGCACCACGGAGGACTTATTCGGTTCCACGTCAGAAAGTGACACGTCAACTTTCCACGGCTTTGATGAGGACGATTTGGAAGAGCCTCACTCCTGCCGAGGACGCCGCAGTGGCCGGGGCTCGCCCACAGCAGACAAAAAGGGCAGTTGCTAAACCCGTGAACGGACTCTCTGGGCAGTTAGCCATCACCCTCTGACTTGGTCATTGTTCTGGTTCTGATACATTTTTTTTTTAAATGAAAGACAAAACTTAGATGTTCCCTTCATCCTTGCTTTTTCCTCTTGCCTTCCACTCATCCCTCCCCCTTGCCCTCGATTTTGAGTATGTACAGCAGAAGCACAAACTACTGAGACAAAACAGAACAAAAGAGCAAACTAGTCCTTCAGAGAGACGGCCTCGTGATGTACTGTTTGTTTGCCAGAGCAATGAGAGGTTAGGCCGGCTGTCTCTCGGGGGAGGGGATCTTTTGACATGAGCAGAGTTGATTTCCTCAGTGTTCCTATTTATTGGCAAAATGAGGAGAGGAGGAATATTGGGTTTGGAAACAAAGAACCAATTACATTAAATAAATTATTATTTATATATTCTAACTGTTATTAGAAACTGACTTTTTCTTTTGAGAGAGAATGAAGGAAAATCAAAGAAATTGAAGTAATACTCTGTTTAGAAGGAAGCCACTGGGGGAGGATTGATTCAAGGAGACCTGGGCAGGAGGAGTTCCTTGGTGGGAGAGGATTGCACTTTGTACCCCATGGAGTGTCTGGCTCCCCGCGGCAGACCCCCTCCCCATTCCTCATCCCTGACCTTTCCGGCTTCCTCCCTGCTTGCGAGAAAATGTCAGCAGTTGCTGAGAAGTGTGGGCTGCTGTGTGGCCTCCCTCTAGCACCTGGGCCCCCCCCAAGCAGCGTCCGCTGGGCTTCTCCATCAGCGGAGCTACTGTTCGGTGGTTGCTGGTTTTTTCCTCACTTTCCTCCTGGTGAAGAGCGATTTCCAAATGCAGGAATGGAACGTAAGCAGAAAGTCACGGACTCAGCAAACCCGAGCTGCGCTCACGGAAGAAAGAAAAATACCTGCAGTACATTTCCCTGCCCCCCGCACCCCTCTTTACAAACATAAATTCCCGCTGGATGATCAAGTCCTCCCGTATCCTACTTTTTTATAGTGCCCTCCAGGCACTTTGTTTTATGTTTCCAATAGCATCTCCTGAAATAAACCAAAGCCACACTTGCTCAAGTCCCCTGGGGCGATGGAGAAGACCACCCACCTTGTTGGCAGTCCCAAGAGTGAACAGCTGTGCGGGCCTAGTCAAAAGGTATGTCTTGGCTGACCTGTCTTACCATGAGGGCAAACCATCATAGTTGTTTTTCCCCCCTTACTTTCTTTTCTTCCTCCCCACCCCCACCTACCTTGTCTTTTGTGTGTGTGGTTTTTTTTGGGGGGGAGGTTGGACCCCCCTTCTTAGTGTGAGGGTGACTCCCGGGCAGTCTTCCCCTCTGCCGTGTCTGTGCATGTACCCCCACAGGGGCCTGGCCCTGGTGTGAGGACTGAGCTTGCTTCGGGCTCTGTGTGGAGAATGCGAGGCTTCTGGCTTCTGGCTCAACTCGAAGAGAAAATGCCTGGGGAGGTGCCTAGCTAATTGCCTCCCTTGGCTACACCTGGAGGGGTGTCCAGGGAACTGGTTTGGGAGTGGACTGCTGCACTTGGCAGGAATGAGGGGCCTGGCCATAGCGGGACTGCATGTTGAGATTGGCATTTCTTGCTCCAGGTACCACTTTAACAGTCAAGGGGGTGCATCCAGATGAAAGCAGGTCTATGATTAGGCACAACACGCACCTGAGCTGACCCGAAGGTTCTGAACTCCCACTAAGTGTGGTCAGGTTCTTTGGCCTCCGTGAGAGCACAGGCCCAGAGACATGGGTTCTGCCGTTTGGCTTGGGTTGGGCGAGGAGAGAGGCCACCCAGGCTCGTACGTGTCTGGGAAGATCCGCTTTGACGGTCCATCCTTCGCAGACCCTTGGTGAATTACACATCTCGCTAAAATAACAAACCAACCAGACAAAAGCAAGGGCCAAGCGAAGAAACCCACAAACGGGCCCTTTGTGCCTCTCTGGTGCCTGAGAGAGGCAGGGCTTCTGCTCCGCTCCTCTTCAGATACGTACGTGCTCGCCTGGGCGTTTGTTCTCATTGTGAGAGAACGAACGTAACAGCCTCAGCCAGTTTGGGGATGTGTGTGGCCCTGTTCCTAGGGAATGTGGCTTAAACCCCTGAGCAGTTAATATTGCTGCATGTGCACGTGTGAAAAGCCAGTATAGTTGGTTCCCGCTGGTTTCTGCTAAGGGGATCCAGTCCGCTCTTGCTGTCACTCTCCACCTCTTCATCGGCTCTGTTACTTTGAGTCAGATACTGCGCTCATGGCATTACGACTTCCTCTCACTGATGAACTGTGAGCTCCCATGCTAACAAAAGCATGTCTGACCAATGGATAGTGTCTAGTTCGTAGACAGTCTAGTTGAAATCTGTTTAGTTGTTTGTAGTCCTGAAATTGTTAATGACAACCTACCTTTGAACTTGAAAAAAAATTCAGTCCACATAATGAAAACAGGTTATGAAAACCCACCTAATTCAGAGTCTAGCTTGGAGTTCTGAAGGGAATGAAGAATGAATTGTTGAAACAAGGCAAACTCCCATGGGAAGCTTTATCTGAGGATGGCTAGTGCTTATCTGTTTTGTGTTTACTACTATAACTTGGTTTTCCTTTTCTTCTGTTGGGGATAGTAGATACCCTCATCTTTCTCAGCTGGTGTAGCCAATGCGAGCATAGTACTATATCTTAGCATTGCCTGAGTACCTTGTCTCACCTTATTCACAGTGTACAGACTCAGAATTTACATCCTTAAAAAAAAAGAACAAAAAAAGAACTGGGAGGTGCTTTAAAGATGATCAAGTTCAAGGCTTTCATTTTCTAGTTGAGAAAGATCAACTGAGAGAGGTTAAATGAGTGAAGTGAGAGAGCAGCATGGACACTGATTTGGAGGCAGATGTGTTAGGTGAAAGAAGGAAACTCGGGGGGGTTATGGGAGGAGGAAGCTGGACGTCCTGAGTTTCCAACCACCTTGATGGTTGATGTTGTATCTTTCCCACCTAATAGGGGCGCGCTGGGCCCCTGGGGTCCCCCTCTGCGCATCCAGCATGGAAGGGGAGACTTGAACTGGTTCCTGCAATCTAGGAGGCGCTTTCGGGATTAAAGAAATAATGAAAGACACATAAAATAGATTAAAAGCTTGGGCTGGGTGAGTTGCCTACCCTCTGGAGGGGCAGACACCCAGAGAGAGAGAGAGAGAGAGAGAGAGAGAGAGAGAGCACCAGCTCCAAATATTACATCTCATCTGGGTGGGCCTTTGACATCATGAAGTCCATCCGCTTAACACTGGGCAGGAGAGTCAGACTGAGAGGCATTCAGTCTCTGACTGATGGTGCCCCCAGAGCACGGCTTTTGCCCTCACACGAGTCCCAGTTGACGTAAATTAAGCCAAGTGTATGCTAACGCCCTTAACACTCACCCTTTCTCTACGTAACAATGGCCAATATTTACCGGCCAGACATTGTTCTGAGTCCATTCCCTGCAATAGTTCATTTAGTCCTCATGACTACCCGATGAGGTAGGTGTTTATGTTATTCCCAGTTTACAAATGGGGAAACTGAGGCTCAGTATTAAGGTTAAGAGATGTACCTAAGGCCTCACAGCTAAGATGGAGGCAGGTTTGATCCCTGGCCACCTGGCCCCAGAATCTCCTGTACTCTTATACTACGGTTCTGTGCGGCCCTTGCAGGTTCCTGCATAAGGAATATAGGAATATAATACAATATTCCTATGTGTAACCTAATAATAATATAAATATAAATAATATAAATATTATTAGTTTATTATTAAATAGAAACTTGGAAATTATTTACATGAGGAAGATTTCAGAAGTTCAGTGGATGCATAGTGACTTGTTTCATTTTATTTACTTGACAAGGACGTCACCATCTCTACATAAGTAATAATCCTTGTCCCTGAGAGCTACTTTGGTGCCTCCATATTCTGGGAGAACTTTACTCCCACTTTCACAATAAATGGTTGAACCTCTTCACACTCTCCTTCAGAGCCCTATCCAACAGCTACTACTTTTTGTTGGCAATACTTTTCCTTGAGGTTTTTTCTGGAAGCGTAATGCCTCCTTTGGCTGCAGTTATGGCTGCACTTTAGTTAATACTTGGTCAAAGGGGGAAGATACGTGTGTATATACCTCCCTTGATTTTTCGCAGGTCCAGTTGAAAGAAGGGGTATTTATAATGAAGATAGCTGTAAGTGGAAACCTTATTAAAGGATTAGAAGAGTAAGCAATTAGGTCCCCAAAAAGAAAATTCCAATTAAAATTCTGTACAGAAAGTTATAGAAAGCTCGACATTTAAACCCTCATTTCTAGACATTCCCTCCTGATGCCTACTAGGAGCAAAGGTCTCCTTTTTCTGTGACCTCAGGAATTGCAGCAGTTGTATGAGCAGTCAAATGCATCTATTGTTTTGTTGTTGCTTTTGTTAAATAAGTTACTCCAAATTTAACATTAAAAAAAAATTAGAGTCATCAGCATGACAATGATCTAACTAGTTTCCTTTGTCCTCAGCTCATTACAGTGTCCACCCAAAATGTTTCAGAAACATCATCTAATTTTCTGAGTCCCAGCCCACAGATAGGAGAATCAGATATATGGAACTTTCTAAATTTGTTACAACATTCACATCCCCTGGGGGAACTGTTGATGAAAAAGGTGATTATTGTTTTGTCTGTCTGATGTTTTTCCCTACTTAGAGCAATCTGATCCTTTATTTCTGTTATTGAGACCATGTGGAGATCAGACCCTCTAATCACAGAAACACTGGGAGTGAGAAATATGCATTTCATTTTTTAAAGATACTTTAAAGTCAGTAATGCAATTTGCTACTGGTCTTTTAGAGAGAAGGATTTAATAAAAATATGATATGCACATCAATAGTATCCCTTTAAGTCTTCCTGCTTATTTTGCATCTCTCTATGCTCCTAATGGGCTGCAGCGATATTGCCTTTATATAGCACTTGAGGGAACACAACATCATTACTGGAGGAGAGAACTAAAGGCTGCTTGGAGGGTCTCACTTCATGGTGGAGTAAAATTAATTAATACTATCCCAGTACGCCTCCTGTTACATCTGATGAATATGATCTTGAACTTCTACTTAAAGTTCGAGCAGGTTCATGTATTAGGCACTTTTCCATAGGGGGTTTTCTTTACCTTCGGAAATGATGTTTCTTGTATATTACCTGAGTCAGGCATTTTTGATCTAACGAGTAGAAACCTACAGGAGAAATGAAAAGTTCTGGGTTTGGTCTCAATCCTGTGTGAGTTTGTTGCCATGCACCTCTGCCTCAGTCTCTCCGTTCCTAGGATATGGACATTTCTTACCCTTTCATAACACATAACCACATTCTTTCACGATGATTCCTCAAACGGCCCTGGAGATGTGATTTGTTCCCATTTTACTGATGAGGGAACTGAGGCTCCATCAGGTTGGATGATGTGTATGGAGTTGCAGGGTGTATGGTGTCTGTGTCTGCTAATACTCTCCTCAGTCTAGACTGACGCCTCCATCGATCACATTTTGAAAATTTCTTTGAGTCAAATCAGTAGAGGACTTTGAGATCTTGCATTCAAGACTTCTTTGGATGGAGAGGAGGAGGGATTTGATGCTGTCTAAACAAACCTCTAATCACATTAGAATCCTGCCAAGGAATAGCAGTGTCGGAGTTCTCCTGAACTCTTCCCAAGAACAAAGGTTGAGCTTTCTAAATGGCCATTGTTTTGGTGGTGACATTGGGGTGACAGTGAGAGTGTGAGCAGTGAGGAGGCAGGGAGTGAATAAACATTCCAGGCCTTGTTTTAGTCACATGCCAAAGTGCTTCTAACACTAAAACATTGAATTATGTGATACTGTTGAGCTTCATAAAAGTGATTTCTGACCGTTTGGTCAAAATAACAGCATAGGAAAATCATTCTGCTTGATTGATTTACCAAATGGCCGAGAACGATGGTAGATCTCTGTCAGAACTGAATTACTAGCTAAAAAGCATTGGCAAGTAGGTTTTCAAAGTATCTCAATCCTGGCCCTTGACTAATGATGAAGACTTAATTTTTTAAAATTTTGAAATAAATTCAGAATTACAAAAAAAACTTACACAAATTATATAAAGAATTCCCATTGACTCTTCATCTAGATTCTTTAAAAAACCCCACAGTATAGTGATCACTATGAGCAAATTAACACTGACACAACACTACAACCTCCAGACCTTAGTCAGTTTTTGCCGATTGTCTTACTATGTCCTTTTTCTGGTCCAGGACCACCTGTTCTTTTCGGTTGTCATGTCCTCTTAAAGTCCTTTAATCTAAAGCAGTTAGTTCTGCAGTCTTTCTTTGCATAACTTCGATACTTTTGGAGAGTACTGTGTAGTCATTTCTTAGCAAGTCCTTCCTTTTAGGTTTGTATGCTGTTTCCTAATGATGAAAAGCAGGTTGTGCAGTTTTGGTAAGGATACTACAGAATGATGCTGCATCCTTCTCAGTGCATCCTATCAGGGGGGACACAATTAATTTATCCCATAATGTGGCTTAGACGTTTGGCCTTTCAGCTTAGGTGCAGGCTAGTATGTTTGACTCAGGCGAGTATGTTTGTTTTAGGCTAGTATGGATGATAATACTTTCATTCATACCTTGTTTAAATGGCAGCTAGGGCCTGGGTAACTGCTCAGCAGGTTGGATGTGTTGTCATGGGACGACAATGGGATTCTTTTTGCTGTGGGTCCAAGTAGTCAGGGAGATGTCTCTTGTCAGAGAAGGAAGGAGAGCAATGTACCATAATTATTGATTGAAATAAACTGAGAAGTGAGCAATGTATGGAAGGATTTAGTGTTTCACTCCATACATAGCAGGTGCTTCATAAATATTGACAGAAAGGTTGGAGAAGTCATACATATGTGGACACAGCATCCATTGGTCAAGTCAGAGGGCTGCCTGGGATTCGGAGGCAGGGAGATGGTGGTGAGAGATGTAGGAGGGTGAGTGAGGGGAAAGTGGAAGCTGTGTGGAGGGGCGGAAAGCCAGCCTCCTAGGAAGGGACTGAAGAGCAGAAGACCAAGAACACGGCAGGACATTTCCAATGGCCGGATGTTGTCTCCACCAGAGGAAATGAAAGAGAAAATGGATGTTGGGAGTACAAAGCTGGGAACCAACCAGCTCTTTTCTAGGTGGCTTATGTGGGCAAACAAAGATAAGTGTGTGAACATGTGTGTTGGGGAAGCAATTATAGAAATTTGAGGAAATTGAAAGGGCATGGTGTATGGTTATTAGAAAGACTCACTAAAAGTGTGACAGGTGACATTTGACCAGAGGGGTTAAGGGCACGGGGAGAGGGTCAGAAAGACTCCTGGCAGGGGTGAAAGTCTGACTGGATGGATGCCCAACCAGAGAACACACAGCAGGTCTGGAGAAAGGGCTGGAGACAGGTGGAATAGCAGAGATGAATACCAAGGAAGATGAATCTGGGAAGGGAGACCAAACAAGCAGATCTGTGAAGTGAGACAGTGGGGTGGGATGGGATGGGATGAAAAGAAACTCGGCCAGGTGTGAGGGGAAGGCTAGATGTGGGTGAAAGCGGGAGAGTCCCAGCTTTGAGGTCCGTCTAATCCAGCCCCACACACCTGAGCAGTGAGTAGTAAGAGCACTGGAAGGAGAGGTGGGGGTTGGGGAGTTTCAGCTTGGAAGAGGCGGAGCTGCTCATTTGATTTCGAACATGGCTCCTTTCTCAGGGAGCCCCTCTTTCCTTTCCTCTCTCTTTTGCCACTAAGTTCAGTGAGAGCTGGGCACTGCCCAGGCACCCATTTCTGCCCTTAGGAACTGCTTCTGGGGAGAAATGTGATAGTCCTTGGTTTTATTGCTTACTCTTTGGGGCTGGCTACTCCATTCCAAAGACTAAAATAACTTAGCAGATTTCATTTCAGAAGCAAAATCCATGCCTGCTTGGTACCCATCCAGACTAAAGTACCCACCTGGTTTGAACTGCCCCCAGGTTCCAAGTCTGACACTTAGAAGTACTGGGCTAGTTGAGCACTGGCATGGATCTCTTGGCTTGACTCAGACTCCCTGGAATGCCTTGGAGCATTGTTTTGGGTGAGGGTGTGTCGATGAAGCAGTGGCCTTGGGCCAAATGGGGCATCAGTGGGGGTTTTTTGTGACTGCAACTGGGCCTATACCATCGCGCTACTCATTTCTACTTAGGTGATGGGAAGATAGATGGCATCACAATGGCCGTTTTGGAGTATTTTATGTGCTTGCCTTTTTAAAAATCCTCATCTGAGGATATTTTTTTCCATTGATTTCTAGAGAGAGTGGAAGGTTGGGAGGGAGGATGGGAGCAGGAGGAGGAGAAGGGGGGAGAGGAGAGGAGAAGAGAGGAGAGAGAGAGAGAGATATTAAATGATTGCCTCTCATATGTGCCACTACTGAGACTGGGGGAAAGTACCTGTCCTTGACTGGGAATTGAACCTGTGACTCTTTGGTCTGCAGGCCGATGCTCTAACCACCGAGAAAAACTGGCCACAGTGCCTGGGGTGTTTTAACAGCGCAAAGGTTTAGTTTGTTTGGTTTCCAAGTGGAGAAGAAAAACCAGATTTTGCTGACACCCAGTTTTGCTGCTGCGCCACCTAGGAATGGAAAGGCCAGCTGTGTTCTCTGTTTCTTGTGTCATTCAGCCGCGGGAGTGTTGACCTGCCCTCCCCTCCCCGGGCTGACATCCTGCTGCTGGAGCTCAAGGCCCGGGAGACACAGTCTGTTCTCCTTGTCCACAGCCCTGGCCTCATTAGTGTGGCAGTCAGTCAGTTGTTTTCTTTCTTTTGTTTTGTTTTGACTCATTTCATTCCCACCACCCCCTTAATTTTATTCTTTCCTTTTTAGGGAGTTGTCCTGTGCTGTTGTTTTTTGTTTTATCTTTCGTTGCCTTTCCCTCTGCAGTCAACTCTATGACCTGCGGACCCCGGCATCCTTCAAGCAAGCCATTTCCGAAGAAGGTGAAAGACGGCACGATGATTGCACCTCCTCCTCCTCTTCCTCCTCCTCCTCCTCCTCTTCCTCTTCCCTTGCCCGGCCCCCTCCTGCGCGTGTGTTTCAGCCAACACAGGAGCCTGGATTTTTGTGGAAAAGCCTGCAGCTCAGCTCAGAGAAGTCTCAGGAATGGCCTCCGTTTTTGCAACAAGAAGATTTCTTTTTTCTTTTTAAAATTCTCCATTACATTTTCTTTAAATGTCTGTGAGGAAGTACCCAGGTCAGACCGGAACTGCTCTACAATAGAAATAACTGAAAACAAACTGATGAGGAAAAAAGAAAAAAAAGAGTTCACTATTTTATTTATTTCAATATTTAAAAGAAACATGTGCTGATGTGGCACATTATTTTTATTTAAAATACCTTCTACTTCGAAAGTGAAAGGCAATTTTGTGAAGATATGAAGTCAAAAGAGTGCGCAATGTAAAATAAAGACTGCATATTAACTAAGGAAAACACCCCACATTTTAAATAAGAAAATAAAGATCAACTCTGCTCTCTCTCAGGCTCTTTAAAAAGCCATTCATGTATGTGCTTTAGGTATTTTTATTTCTGCGAGTTGGATGTGGTAAGTGAGGAGTGATCAGGTTTTTTTTTTTCCCTCCCTTCTTCAAAAGTCTGTCGAAAGTGTTGGTGATGTTCAATGAGTGTTACGTCTTGACTGAAATAAATTAGCCACAAAGGCTATCAGCAGTCTCTCTGCGCCCCCTCCCCCCAAAAAAACCTCTCCCCTAACCCAGGCAAGCCCCATGTATCTGAATGTCAAGAAGCAGCCTGCCTCCCGGTTATCATGTCTGGCAAGGCCTCGTTCTGAAAGGAATTCCACCTAGTGATTAAACATATCTCTGTGAGTTCAACAGATTCGAACACAGACAGCTTTGTTTAAAATAATGCAGTGAAGGAAGAGGAAAAAAAAAGACAAACTGAGCATCAGCCGAGATGATACTAATTTGGTCTCCTAACCACTAGAGGAAGCTTGCAAAGGGGCTGAGGTGCTAGTGTCCCGAGGGCAAGAAAGGCCAGCCTGAGCCAGGGGACCCTTGGGTCAGTTGCTGGTGGGAGTGAAGGAGAAAGGCGAGTGTTCGGGCGTGTCCTTTTATGGCCGTGTGAGTGGAAGGGAATGTTATGGCCTCTGAAATGTAGTTCAGCACCGTGCCCTTGGCCGAATGAAGGAGCGGCCTGGCGGCTGGGGCGCTGGGTTTGACTCCAGGCCTTCTCCGCGGCCATGCTCTTGGGGTTCACTCACTTCTGAGCGGAGTCTTATTACATGTACGGTCTCATGCCGGAGAGTCTTGTCAGCAAAAGTCCTCGAGTGACGGTGCTACTGAAACGGTTTTAAGCCGGAAAATGACTCTCTTGCCTTTGAAAGGGGAGACTGGATGGGCCCCACAGTCCCGCCAGCCCTTTCAGGTTTCTCATTCAGGGCCAGCCCTCAGCGGGGGAGCACCAAGAGTGTCTTTGTATCATTTGTAGCCCTTCGCTATGACATTTTCTACGAGAAAATGTCCCTTTTAAAAATGTGAATAATTATAATAATCACCCACTCTCCAACCAACTCCCACCAAGTTATACCATGTGTAGAATTGTGATAAAGCTTTGCATAATGTAGGGTTTGTATCAAGTGTGTATAAGTTTCTGTTTAAATAAAAGTCTATTTCCAATGCTCCTATAGCATCTCTGTAAATTTTGCTTGACCAACCTCATCCTACATGAGCTCACCTTCCCTCCTGTCCTGTTGAAGAGACTCCTGGAAGGATTCTGCCCATTTGCTTGCCTGGGATTTGTTGAGCCCTATGGATTTATTTAGGACAGTGGTTGGCACTGGTTTGGCTGACAGGTGGTGGTAGCATAGAAAGTGAACAATGCCCAGGGTTGGCCCCAGCATCTGCTCTGAGTCCAGAGTTGCTGTTACCAGCCCGCCCCCCCCCAACCCCCCACCCCCACCCCCCGGCCATTGTCACCTTCTCCATGGTCAGGAGAGGTTGATGGAGAGCCTGGGACAGGCGCAGATGTACCCCTGCCCCATGCTGCCGTTTCACCAGTGCCAGGAATCGTTTTGCAGAAGAAAGCAAGGTTTAGTGTGTGCTTGGAGCATGCTGCAGGGTCCGCGTTTCCATCACCTGAGAGGTGCCCTTGCTGTAGCCTCCCCAAGCTGCCAGTTGGTTTGGCGGTAAGCCAGCCCCTGTGATAGGCTGCTTCTCGTGTGGAGATGCCATCTTGTCTGATGAGTCCTCTAAGTCAGAACCAGACCAGCCTCAGGCCAGGCCTTGCCCTCAGAGCATCGCCAGCCAGGTGGGGTCAGGAGGAGGCAGGGCGTGGCCTCGTGCTGCTGCTGCTGCTGGCACTCTGGCTTTTTTAGAACAATCATCACATTTTGGCATTCGTTATGGACTTTGTAAGTTCCCCTAGAAGTAAAAAGGGACTTTTTCCCCTCCAACATGCCCTCCTTAGGCTTTTTAAAAAATTGTGGTAAAATATGCATTACATAACATTGATCATTTTAACCATTTTAAAATTATGGTTCAGTGGCATTAAGACATTCACACTGTTGTATAACCATCACCACCATCCATCTCTGGAACTCTTCATCTTCTCAATTGAAACTCTGTACTCACTCCTCCAGACTTTGTTTTTTTAAATTTGTCTTTTAAGTATTTTACAGCTTATATGTATCTCATTTCAGAGAACACTTGGTAAGAGAGTAAAACCACAGTTTATGCAAAGCAGTATGCAAAGACTGGCTTGGGTCAGGGCTGTTTGGTTGGGGTGAGGAGGAGGTTATTCTGAGTAAAAGCAGTGTATTTTCCTTATGATTTACAAAGGAGTTCGCAAACTCTTTCTCTAAAGACCGAATAGTGAATACTTCAGGCTTTGCAGGCCACATCTGTTGCTACTACTCAGGTGTGGGGTTTGAGCATGGAAGTAGCTAGCCATAGACAGTATATAGATGAATGGGCATGGCCCTATGTTCCAATAAGACTTCATTTACAAAGACAGGCAGCTGGCCAGATGCTCCCTGATTTAGAGGTAGTGACCGTTATACTGTTAAATGGGGATGGGGGTGGTGAGATCTAAGGCCTTTGTTTAAGCCTCAGGACTAAGGAAAGAAGAATTTCACATCACCAAGGGAAGGGCTAGAGGTACATCTCATGGTTGGTAATGTAAGTTGAATTGACACCCATATGCAAAAATATTTCAGAGCCAAAAAAATTCCACCACAAAGTTTTAGAAAGCTGTGTGATTTCTCCAGTTTGGGTGCTGAGTCCAAAGTGCAGTAGTGCAATGCTTACCAGAAGAATCTCTAAATAATCCAGCCAGTCTGTGTAGAGGACATGGTGGCTAATACCGTCCATCGCTAGCACCTTACGTAGGAAACGAGGCCAACTTTAAAGTGACTATTTGGGTTCATGCAGATGACTCCTCTGGGCTAAGTGAACACAGTGGAATTCCATCTGTATGACATCAGTGGAGCCCAGCTTAGGAGGAATGGAGTGTTGTGGCTAAAGACATGGCCTCTGGTGACTAAGGACCTGCAGTGGCTGTGGCTCCCTGACGTGGGTAATTATGGAGCAGGTGTTGAGGACGCATTTCTACCTGAGAACTCTGATACATGGGGGCACCTCATATCCAAAATACACCAGTAAGAAGTACTTTTACTCCTTGGATGGCCAACAGAATTCCTGATGTCAGACCTACTATTGAATTGATATAGAATTGAAACCTTCTTACCAATTGAATATGGGATGATCCTGCAGGGTTGCTGTGAGCCAGTTATGCTAGGTGGCAGCAGCCATGCCAATTTACAGAAAATATCCTCTTTGGCCATTACTGGAGGATGCTCAGTTGTTTGGAGAGGTTCGGTGGTTTTTCAGATCTCAGTGTACCTTCTCGTGGAGTTTATTGCTAAGATCCCTGAGTTACCTCCAGGTTTCCTTGAAAGGGAGCAGCAGTTGGGATCAGGATGCTTTATGTTTGATCCATTTGCTCCAAGCTCCACCCTGTTATCACATCTGAGTTGCTCAGGTGTCAGTTTTTAGGCATAGACTACAAGGAGAAAAATCCTTTAGACCGAAAGTTAGAAAATCTTGATTTGTATTTCATAAAAACCTGGTGTGAGAAGCATAGTCCCTTGGCTACCTGACCTTGCTTCACACCAGAATAGGAAATACTTTGGTTGGAGGTGATAACAATGGTCATAAAAGGATTAGCACCAACCTGATAGATATAATAATGTTCACTGTGCTATTAGTGACCACCTGGCAAGGCATAATCATAGCTGAGATGGATCCGCAAGTCCTAGTGGAACACTAGCTGGAGGAGTATTGTGTTTTTAAGTAACCGAGGTACAGGCTGTGTTCTATTGGGTATGCAGTATACGGGCAGGAAGCACTCCTATTTAATATTTGACACTACTATGTTGGAATTAGGTGAAAATAATTGTGAAAAACCCAGAAAGTACAGAAAAGATTATTAACAACATGTTTAAAGGGAGTAGGTGAGAGAATTAGGAGGCATTTAATAACCATCATTATGCATATTGAGAAAAAGACACTGACCAGTTTCTTTTGGTCTCTAGACTGGAGAGGCATCTTGGTACTTAGAACAAGCTGACAAACAGTTCTTTTGTTGATAATAATTTTTGACTATTAAGGCTGATTAGGGAACTCACTGGTAGACAAGTATTTCTCCCATGTGGAGTTAGGGGCTAGATGACCTCTGAGGTTCTGGTCTAGCTCTGCAAGGCTTTGAGTTGCAGCTGGTGCCCTGAAAGAGTTGGTGCCTGACTCACCCTGGGGTAGTTGGGAGGCACGGGGACAATTAGTCTCATGAAAGTGCATTATGATCATTAACCAAAATTACATCTCTAGGCTTACTCCTAGCCATACTGAAGCCGTGTCCCAAGCCTGTATAGGTACTCCCATTGTTCTGGTGTGAGACACCAGCTGGAAAGGGAGTGTGGTCACAAGCGACATTTTTCTGAAGAGAAACCAGATAGTGGGAGACAAAAACAGTGAGAATCAACCAAAAAGGACAGTAAGACCAAGAGGCCACAATGTGAAAATGGTTCTGCTGAAAACTCCATCTGAATTCCACTCTGGGGCTCATCTCCCTGGAGTCCACTATGTGCATCAGCATCTTGGGTGCATGGGTTTTGTTCTTGCTCATAGGCCCTGAGTATTATTCTCAGCTTGATTTTGGTTGAAAGACCTCATTACTGTTCATAGTTGTCTACTCCTTTCTTCCCAACTTAGGTGAAGAAAGGTCTTGTTAGAAGATTATATATATAAATATATATATATTTATTCTAGAGGCCCAGTGCACAAATTTATGCATAGGTAGAGTTCGGCCAGCCTGCCCTGATCAGGGCCGATTGGTCAATTGGACTGGGACCGCTGGGGAGAGGGGCCATGGGCAGTTGGCCGGCCAGCCCCACCCCCTGATCAAACTCCTGAACTCCCGGTTGAACTCCTAGTCAAGGGGACAATTTGCATATTAGCCTTTTATTATATACGATATGACAGAAGTCTGCCTGGGAAGAGCAGCAAACAGGAGTTCCTCTAAATATCTTGGAAAAGAATTCGGATGGAATAATTTTGCTCTGTGTTTGACTTAAGTCACAGATTGTACTTGATTTAGCGTGTGAAGTCCTCTTCCCGTGAACCAGAAATGTAGCAGAGGTTGGGAATGGAGATAACTGTTAGAAGGGTTGAGGGAGGCCCGTGATGAATGGCTAGCATGGACACTCAGTCCGAAACCTCTACTTGGCTGAGCTATGGGTTCAGAGAGACTGGCAGTTTGTAATCCTGAAAACTTCCTGAGTTAAAATAGATTATTTTTCCTTCGTAGACATCAACCATTCATCTATAATTGAAAAATAGATCAATACATTTTACCACATTCTGTTACTTTGTATAATGACCCTCTCTGATTATTGGTTTGCTTACGCTACTGATCAATTAATCAAACCTTTATTGAATGTATTCTATTGTTGCAATACTGTGCTAGGTTTTTGCAGGACATAAAAGAGAAGCAACAGGGAATTAAAACAACTCTGGGAGATACTTTCTATGTGCTACTAACCACTGGGCTTCTTATGGATGCTAGCTTTTTAAAGCCATATATCAGTCCTTTCAGGTTAAGATTATTTCCATGTTACATAAGCAGAAATTGAGGCTCAGGGAGATTGAGTTGACAAAGGCAGTAGTGACAGCTGGTAAAGTCTGATTTTTCTAATCAAGGGTTTTCTACTTATAAAACGCTCTCTACAGTGGTAAACAACATGTTTTTTGTTCTTCAAGAGAAAAGATGGTTAGCCTATTATTCAAGATGAGACTATTTATAGTTAAGTGCCACGTTGGTGCAAGATATGAGTACCAGAGGGCTCAGCATGGGGAGTTACCAGTGCAAGTAATGAGGAGGTGTTCATGGAAAGATGAACAGAAATGGGTGGTCAAAGAGAAGGCTCTGAGGTAGGCCTGGAGCCAGAGCAGAGATAAGTCTGAATCAGGGAGGTGGTGGGGATCCTAGGCTGTGGGGAGAGTCAGAGGAATGTAAATAGCACCCACATTTTAGAGCCTGATCCGCTACAAAGGAGAAACAGAAGTCAGAGGTGATATGTGCTCTTGAACAGGACGAATGTGACATTCATGTGACGACAGCTGAACTGCGCATGCCAGGAAGTTTGGGTTCGTATTCACTTCCCCGCAGGGTTGCCGCTGACCCTGTCATGCTCATCTTGCTTGGTATCAAACCTGGTGGTTAACGATGCCGTGGGCATTTTCCAAGTGTTACTCTGAAACCAGAGGCACTGTTTCCATACCACCTACTGGTTTGCATTTGGGGAGGAAAGTGGCATGTCCTAGTGGGTTGGCCCCAGAGAGCTTTGCACTTGACGCTCAAAATCTATGATTATTCTAGGCAAGTTGGAGAAAGGGTTTATTTGAACAAGCACCCTTTAGACTGAGGTCACTGAGTGTGGGAGGAGGAGCGAGGAAACCGGGCTCAGACTCTGGCCATTAGCTTGTTTGTGTGTAGAAGCTCCTTTCTGCAGGAGGGTCTGGAAACACTGAGCCCACTCACTCTTTGGAGGCCTGAGATTGCCCTTCCCGGGTCCTCATTTCCATCTCTGTCTCCGATGTTGATTTCTTCCCACTTCATCTTGTCGGTGGCCCCCTCTCAGGCCGCTAAGGCTGGAGGAGGTGTAGCCATGTGCGAGGAATATGGACTGTGAGCCCCAAAAATATGGACCATCTTCACAGTGGCCAAGGATGGTTGGTGCCTCCTGATCTGCTAAATAGCCACCACACTCTCAGTGTAGTCTTCCCAGCAGCCTTGCCGGGTTACTGTCCCTCGTAGAAGTGAGTAGACCAACACTCAAAAGGGTTAAGTGACTTCGCCAAAGCCACACAGAAGTAGGGCCCAGATTAGACTCCAGATCTTTCTGATACTTAGTGTAATTGCCACTGCTTGTTTTTGCCTATACTAGTAGTGTTTAATGACAACTGTCTTGACTCAGACATGGCTAAAAAGTGGTAGAGTCGTGGACTAAAAAGACTATCAGATAGCATAGAATTGAAACCCACAAATGAATAAAATCCACCTTCCCTCTGAGAAAAGGAAAAATGATTGAATGCCAGCCTCTGGACCCACCCCTCGTCAACCTCCTACCCTTGCCCCCCAACATTTAGACAGTACCTGCCTCGAACAAAGACGAGACTATTTATAATTAAGTGCCAAGCACTGTCTCACCAAAGCTGGTGTGGCTCAGTCGGTTGAGCATGATCCCATGCAACAAGAGGTCACTGGTTCGATTCTCGGTCAGGGCACGTGGCCAGGTTGTGGACTCAGTCCCCAGTGGGGCGTGCAGTAGGCAGCTATTGGTGTTTTTCATGTCAATGTTTTTCTCTCCCTCACCTTCCTCTCTCTCTTAAATCAGTTTTTTAAAAAGCATAAAACAAAACCCTCTTGCCTTCAGTTGCCCTACACTGTAACCCCTCAGTAGATCTGGAACAGCCAACATTCCCGCCCGAGTGTTAATTAACTGTTCTATGCATCCACTTCTGTTACCCATGAACTGGCTTGAAATTCCACTGTGTGCCCCGCAGCGGACACCAGGCTTGCCTCCTGTGTGCATTAGGTCTGTCGCAGGCAGCCCTCTAAGTTGGTGAGCCTTGTAGAGGTTGGGAAGGTTGCCTTTAAAAGCAGCTCCTGCCTGGTGATTGGCACAGGGAGAGATGTGAGATAGCAACTTGCCCTCTCTGCTCCCTCCCATTAGTTTCAGGAAACTCTGTGCAGCTGCTTCCCCTCTTCTGGTCTCTCTGCTATGCTAATCGCAGCTCAGTTCTGTTGCATGCCTCACTTCGGGGGAGAGGACTTCATGGCTCCCAAAATGTGAACGGGAATGAAGGACCGTTTGCCAGATGAGTCAGCCAGTTGCCACGGGGACTGCCACCTCCCCGGAAGGCCCCTGTGACTTGTCCCAGGGTTCCCTGGGAAAGCTTCCCTTGGGCATTTCCTCCGGACCAGGTGGGGCTTGGCTTCCTACAGTGAGGGAGAGAAGGGTCCCTGGGGTCGCTGAGGGCCTCACACATCGCCGTAGGCTCTCTAATCTCAGTACCTCTTTTAACAGCCCTGTGGGGTTGGGCCCATTTTGTGGCTGAGGAAACTGAGGTGGAAGAAGGCTATGTCAGGCCAATGTGCATATCTATTTCACTTCAAAGGCTCTTTCCTTTTTAACCATTTCGTCCAGGAGGGGGACTCTGCTGCGTCCTCCCCATCCTTCCTTAAACCAGGGGCTTTGGGCTTCTCTTTATTTGTGTAACCTCCCCTCCAACTTCCTCTGGGAACCTTACTTCTTCTGTCGTTCCAGGAGTCCTGTTTCCTGCTGCTGGTCAGCACCCTGGGTGATGCCAGGATGCTAACGAGCCCCGTTTCCCAGCTGCCCTGGCCAGTCCTTGTGCTGGCAGCTCTGCAGGACCAGCTCAGGTGGCCGGGAGCTGTCAGCAGGGAGTAGAGGGCTTCTTCTCACTCCTAGGCCGGGCACTTTTCCTTTGCTGGAGCTTCTTTGCCTCATCACCTCATTTTAAGGCCCTACGTGTCATTTGGTTGACCTGCTTCAAAAAAAACTCACTCTATCTTTGTACACATTAACAAAGTTAACTTGGTATTAGATGATCTCGCAAGTTGCAGGGTGCCAGTTTGGTGAGAATGTAATATTTTTTAAAAAATGACTTACTGTTTTCATCACCCCGACTTTCAGTCTTCCCCTCATTGTCTAAATAGAGGAATGATTCTTTAAAAAAATTTTTTTTAAATATGTTTTTATTGATTTCAGAGAGAGGAAGGGAAAGAGAGATAGAAACATCAGTGATGAGGGAGAACCAGCAATTGACTTCTCCTGCACAAGCCCTACTGGGGATCGAGCCTGCAGCCCGGGCATGGGCCCTGACTGGGAACTGGACTGTGACCTCCTGGTTCATAGGTCAGTGCTCAACCACTGAGCCACGCCAGTTGGGCAGGAATGCTTCTTAGAGACCCCATTTCTCTGAAAGCCTTTAGAGCTGTCATTTCTCAGAATTCTCCCTGCAGGAGGCTGTGGAAGGCAGCTGGGTGCCAGGAAGATAGTGCCCGAGGAGGTTCTGGCCGCAGGGTTTGGTGTGCACTCATCCTTCTGCAAGGCAGGCCAGGGGGCGGTCAGCTGGCGAGGCCCCAGGGGTTGTTGGCTTTGCTGGCTGAACAGAAGGGGCAGCCAAAGGCACAGATGCCAAGGTTCCAGACCACCTGGGCACACTGCCGGGGCCAACCCACGCTGTGGAAAGACTTAGGAGACCTGGGTTAGAGTCCCAGCCCTGCTGCCACCCTGCTGCCATTCTCATACCCACTCCTCTAGCTTCCTTGTCTCACATCTCTTCTTTGTCTCCTTTCGTCCTCTGCCAGTGTTTTCCCCAGACGGGCTCATTCTTCCTCTTCTCACTTTTTCTATGACGCTGAATAAGTCACTACAGATTTGGGGCGGGGGGAGCTCTGTTTCCTTGTATGTTTAAATAAGGGTTTGGACCTGATGGTCCAAGGTTCCCTCTGGTGCTGACAGAGGTTCTGAGGGGTCCGAGTCCAGAACTCGTATGATGCTATGCTGTTGGTTTGCACTGTAACCGCAGGTTTTTGGAAGCAAGTTCTTAAGCCACTGGGGTCACTTCAGTGGTGGAAGTTTCAGGCACAATTACAGGCCTCTGTGGAGGGAAGAAAGCAGTTTCTATCCCCCCTCCCACCCAACGTGACCACTAATCAAGTCTTGGAGGTAGATGCCTCCTCTGTCCACCCTCACCTGTGAGTCTGAGGACCACCCACTCCATCCACCTCACTCCCTGATTGAAGGGCAGATGGATTAGGGTGGGACAGGGTGTATTCTGTGTGGTCTAGGGCACCATTGGGATGCACACCTGCAGCGAATCATCGATGCCTCCCAGCGCTGGCCTTCCAGAGGGCAGGCCCCATAGCCCCTGAGGCTGGGCCTATTTCGGATGAAGCTCTGCTGGCTTGGGTGCCGCCCTGTCCTAGGCTGTTGGGTACAGAGAAGAGGCGTCAGAGCTGATCCACAAAGGAGGAAAGGGACACAGGAGGGTGGCCCAGGATCTCGGAGCCTCTGGGGGCCTTGCGGCCCGAGGCTTTGGACTCCCCGTCGGTGCTCTATCCCCCACAGGGCTCCTCTCTGCCTTCCTCTTCTCCAGGCTGTCTCCTCTGTCGCTTTCAGGGAGTGAATGAACTGCTTTGCCTTGAATCCTTCCCATTCCTCCCCTCTGACTCTGTGAGGGCAGGGTTTGGAGATGGCCTTGACCTGGTTTTGACCTGGGGTATTTCCCCGGAGTGCTGTTAATCCGGGATCCTAGATTAGCTGCCAAGGCTGTGAGGGCAGTTCCCCCAAGACCTCACGTCACCCTGCTGGTCCTCAAGGGCAGGCTGGCGTGTGGACGGGCCATGGGGCGTGAAGAGGAGAGTTGGACCTCAGAGCAGACGGGCAGCCGCTGGGTCGGGAAGCTGCTGGGCGGTCAGAAGGCCCGAGCCCTGGGGAGGCTGCTCCTTGGCCCTTGGTCCCTGGTGTCAGGAGAAGGGCCATCCCCACTGCCTGTTTCTGTGACTGAGTCGTGTGGTGTGGCTCACATAGATGTGTGGGTTTACATCCTGCCTCTGTCAACCCCTCACGCTCCCCCCGCCCCCAGGTTGTATTGAGCAAGTTACTTCCCTGCTCTGCATAAAATGGGGACAGTGACACCCAAGTCACAGGTTATTTTAAGAATCAAATGAGGAAGTGTGTTCAAAGTGCTTAGCGTCCAGGAAGCACCTTGATAAATTGTGGCTGTTGGTAATAATGCAAACACCCGCGAGGTCTCTGCATCTTTTTAGGAATTTGGCCAGAGTTCGGGTTGTGTCTCCTGAATAAGCAAGGACCGGTATCTTGTTCTTAGTGCATTCTCATACCCATTCCTCTAGCTTCCTTGTCTCACATCTCTTCTTTGTCTCCTTTCGTCCTCTGCCAGTGTTTTCCCCAGACGGGCTCATTCTTCCTCTTCTCACTTTGTCTCTCCTCTCGGTTCTCATGATGCTGAGACCTCTTTACTTATTCAGGATCCAACATGCATCCTGGCAGTTCTGCGAGCTGGAGCCATCCAGCTAGTTCTCTGTTTCCTGTGAGTTCTACCTCCCCCGTCATGAGGGGACTACAGCCCCCACCAAAGGCCCCGCTGGCTGCAGGGTCCCCATCACCCCCTTGAGATGAGAATGTCACCATCTTGAACCTTTCCTGCTTTCTACTCGTTGGGTCCCTAACCATCGTGAAAGTGGATTTATGGTCTGGAACTCAGGGGAGAGGTCTGTGCGGAGACATCAGTGTGGGTGTTACAAGTGTGTAGAGGATGTTGAGGGGAAGTGAGATTAACTAGGTAACAAGAGATGTTTGGAGTAAGAGAGACAAGAAGGACCCAGCAAAGGAGGCTGAGAAGGGACAGCCGGGGAGGAGCGGAGAGGACAGGTGAGTGTGTGGAGGAGAGAGTGTGTGGAAGGGGAAAGGAGCCTTCAAGAGCTCCCTTTGAAGGAGTTGTGCTAAGTAGAGGAGCGGAAACTGAGCCCTCAAAGGGCAGGGTCATTGAGAAGGGTCTCTTGGAAAGGTGGGAGCTCTTACAACATATTTGCATGCTAGAGAGAAAAAGGGATGATGCCAGAAGGAATCATAGGAGGAACAGAGTTCCCTGGGATGTGTGAGAAGTTGGGATCCAGGCACAGGTGGGGGATTGGCCTCAAGTAGGATATTTCATTCCTGGTAGTAGGAGGGGGACACAGTGTAGGGAGATGAGTGGCTATGATGGAGAAGATGAGATAGTTTATTCTGATTACTTATCTATTTTTTCAACTAAGGCGAGTATGAGGAAGGAACATGAGGTATGTGATATTTGAGAAGGTGGAGAGATGTGGGAGAACAAGTTGGGGAAATAGGGGAGCACAGCCAAGATTTGTGGTCACTAAATGGAGACTGGTCAGCACAGGGGTGTGCTTTTCTCTGCTTGGGCTCAGGGGGAGGCTTGGGCTTAACTGGAGTGAGAGTAAGGAGGAAACAGGGAGAAGAGGGTAAGCAGATCTATGCAATGATGTGATTTTAGGGATGGAATGGAGTCTGTGGTTATGGGGGCACAAGAGGCGATGACAGAGAGGGTGGTATGTGGTGGGAAGTGGTGTGTCAGTGGAGTGGAGCTCCCAATGAGATTAAAGAATTGATGGTATCCTGCCTGGCTGGGTGGCTCAGTTGGTTGGAGTGTCCTCCTAATACGCTGAGGCTGAGGTTCAATTTCCTGTTGGAGTACATTCAGGAAGCAGCCAGTGAGTTTATAAGTGGGCAGAGCAGCAACTCACTCTCTCTCTCTCTCTCTCTCTCTCTCTCTCTCTCTCTCTCTCTCTCTCCTCTCTCCTCTCTCTCTCAAATCAATAATAATAATAAAAAGAGTTGATGATATTCTGAATAAGTTAGGACCAAGCTAGCTATTACTAGTGTTCTCTTTGGAGTTTTGCTCAGATATATTCCCCCTTAAAATAGTTGAATAGACACTAAAATAGAAAATGCAAAAAGCAATGCTTGTTTTGTGACTGTTTAACTTACTATTTAATGAGCACAATTAAATTACATTGCAAAGATAGTCAATGGCTGATGACACAGTGGAAATAATGTCTTAAATCTTTCCTATCCCATTGGCTCGTCCGCTGGGATGGGCGTCTGTGTATGTTTTTATTGATACAGAGGAAACATTCTGAGTTTAGTTGGTCATCTGAACAGCCTTATCTTGGGCAGAGAGCATATGTTGCCTGTCTCAAGCTGCTGAAAGGAAGCGAAGGCCTCTTGTTTATGCACAAGACCCACAGGTTTCTGGCAAACAGAATTCCCATCAGGAAGACAGCATCTGCCTGGACACTGGCCAATATGAATTGACATCCTCTACATCCAATAATCACAGGGCTGTCTACAACACTTAAGAGAATGTTGACAATGGGCTTTGAGGTTGAGAGAAACACAGAATTTCAGGGAATGGGAATAGATGTTTATTTCTTGGTGCCAAAACAAAGAAGAGGGTAACATCTTGCCTATTATTTTTTTCAACATGTTTTCCAGTTTAACAAAACAGTAGCACATACCCCATTGTCGTGATCCTCAGAGTAGAAGGATGAGGTGGGCAGGAAATGGTTTGGAGCCTGCATTTGACGAAGGCAGACCTAGGTCAGAGCAGCCGGTAGACTTGCTTGTGGTCCCACATGCAGGAACCTCAAGGAGAATCTAGGAGGCAGAGGGTCACCAAGGGGGGCCCTGGGCTCCTACATCAGGACCACCTCAGGGCACCAGCTGAATGGCAGGTTTCCAGCTCCTTGGCCCAGGGGACCTGCATGTGTATGTATTCAAGTTTGGAAGCCACTGGGTCATCAGGATGACACTTCTGGGGAAATGGGAGGACCAGAGACCGACAATTCCTTTCTGGGATCCTGTTGTCCAAAGGAAAAGGAAAAATTCCTCCTTGAGGCAAGGAGAATGGGAGAGATGGGCGCTTGGTATGTGTGTTGAAGGAAGAAGAGTGGAGAAATGTCTTCAGAGAGATTGAGAGGCTGGTAGAGTGGGCATCAAAGGGTGAGGATGTGAACAGGGAACCTGATTTAGA
The DNA here is from genome assembly GCA_004026665.1 of Murina feae. Lineage (NCBI taxonomy): Eukaryota > Metazoa > Chordata > Mammalia > Chiroptera > Vespertilionidae > Murina > Murina feae. The sequence goes on along the minus strand of PVJC01006818.1, from coordinate 20,403 downwards.
TCAGCCCACATGGGCCTTGGCCACACAGGACTTTTAGACTCACCATTCCGCTTCCAGCCATGAAGCTCTGCCCCTGACCATTGCCCCTAAGGCAGCGGTTCTCAACCTGTGGGTCGCGACCCCTTTGGCGGTGAACGACCCTTTCACAGGGGTCGCCTAAGACCATCCTGCATATCAGATATTTACATTATGATTTATAACAGTAGCAACATTACAGTTATGAAGGAGCAATGAAAATAATTTTATGGTTGGGTCACAACATGAAGAACTGTATTTAAAGGGCCAGAAGGTTGAGAACCACTGCTAAGGACTTTTGAGGGCTGGTCATTCCTGATGGTGTTCTGCAGGGCGGCACTGGGGGATGCTGTACGTGTATGCTGGGTGTAGAGTCGGACAGTTTACCCAGCCTCCCAGCTCTTGGGTTTCCTTGTCTGCTTTGGAGAGCAAAAGAGGCTTCCCAGAAGTGGGGCCACTCAGGCTGGTCTTGACAGGTGAATAGAGGTTCCCAGGGAAGGCAGAAGGTGGAAGTGGTATTTTATTGGTTCTTTTATTCATGTACTGGAGGCCTTGTGCATGAAATTCATGCACCGGGGAAAGGATCCCTCAGCCCCTCCTGCGCCCTCTCACAGTCTAGGAGCCCTCGAGGGATGTCCAACTGATGGCTCAGCACTGCCGTGGAGGTGGGAGAGGCTCCCGCCACCGAAGCTGCACTGGCCAGCCATGAGCCCAGCTCAGGACTTCTGGCTGAGCAGAGCTCCCCTTGTGGGAGTGTCTGCCCCCAGGTGGTCAGTGTGCATCATAGCGACTGGTTGTTCTGCTGTTCAGTTGATTTGCATATTAACCTTTTATTATATTGGATGAATTGACATTCACTCATTTGATGAGAATTGTTTTGGTGGAGAGGTGGGGAGGGCAGTCAGAGGAGAGAGAGAGAAAGACTGAGTGGGTATCCCAGAAAGGAAGGAAGTGAAATTAGAACAGTACATTTCAAAATCCACTGTGCGTGTGAGTCACCCAGGGATCTTGTCTAAATGCAAATTGAGGTTTGGGAGGTCTGGGCTGGGCGTTTCTAACAGACTTGCAGGTGATGCTCATGCTGCTGGTCCATGGACCACACTTCAGGTAGTCAGAGTGTAGACAACCTGCTTGACAGGGTTGGCTGTGAATGGAGTCAGACTAAGGCCATGCGATCTTTGAGTGCAGAAGTGTGATGTGTAAAAAGAGTGATGGTTTTGGTGGGATGGGGCGGGGGAGGAGGAACATGGCAAGTGCTTCTCTGAGTGACTGTTGCATGGGATCCAGTGATGGCTGAGCCTGCGGTTGTGAAAGGGGATGAATCTAAAAAAGCAGTTATGACCTGACACCAAAGAAGCTTGTGAGGCGAAGGAAGTTACTTCCTGTCCTGGGCAATGAGAAAAATAGGAATTACCGAAGGAAGGGGTGATATATTAACCACTATTTTTAAAAGACCCCTTTTAGAAAGAGTGTTCCAGATTAGTTTCTGTAATAACGAATTATGCGATTGGGAATCCTGTGTGTCAGTCTAACCACGAAACCATTTGGTTTATGGTCCTAGTTATTTTGATTAGGTCTTCAACTCATAGGAAGGAACAGGAGTTAAATATGTATTGGGTTGGTGACCTGCTTAAGGTTTGAATCCTTAATTCTCACACGAGGCTTAGAACCTATTAAGCTTAACAGCTTCCAGCTCAGAGTGGCCCCTAGGTTTCCTCTTGTGTGAAAACTCAGAGTGGTGCAAGCTGTTTGAGTACTGTGCTGAGAAGGATCCCAAGGTCTCGGACTTGAGGATTGGAAGAGAATGTTGACTTGGCTAGCGAAGTCTGCCACAGTATGGGATGGCGTAGTGGCATATGCCCCACACATTTAGTGGCGCTGAGGGAGGTCAGATTTCCCATGGCGTATCCCTAATTCTCTCACCTACTCCTTGGGTGCCTTCTTCTTGCTGGTTTTGGGATGGAGTTGATCACCACCTGTCCTGAGGGGTTTTGTGAATCTTTAAACAGTTAGGATGCCCTTGTCTACATTTATAAAGTACCAGGAAGGGCTCTCCTGCATCACTTTAATATCGATGAGTGTTTTTGTACTGAAGAGACTGCGTGTCTTTGGGCATCGTTTCTATTAAATCAGAAGACAAATGCTGGTAACTGGAAATAGCCATTGATTTGCTTTCTCCTGTAGTATCTCAACTCCCTAATTTATCTAGAGGAAAAAGATAAAGCCCATATACAACCAACTCCTCTAGCTTTCCAAATAAACAGTGAGGTCAGTTCTCATTTATGAATTTGTTGGATAAACGCTTGTTTAATTGTAAGAGAAAACCAGATTAATTTAGATGAGAATTTGGCTAGTGGAAAGTGATTTGTCAGTTGGATTGAGTAGCCAAAGGTGTAGATCAAGTGAGGGGCGGAGAGTGGCTCCGGGTTGGGGTTTGGAAGCAAATGCTGAGTGAATACGAGGCCAGATGGTGCTGGGTTTTGATGTGCTCCCCTGGAGCCCGAGGATGCTTCTCCTTTAAGCAGTGTGGGTGCAGCCTGGTGTCGGTCTCTTCATTCAGCTTCTTTGGTGAGGGACATCGGGGACCTCGTGGCTCAAGGAACCTGGGTGAGAGGCTTCAGGGGAAGCTGGCTGTCAGCATCGCCATCCCCCTTTTCCATTCTCCTGCCATTGCAAATTGGAAAATAAATTATTTACTTGGGAGAATCAGGGGATGAAGAGGGAAAAGAACTCAAAGGAGTTTGTGTACATTTTGGGGGCTTTTGGGTTGTGGTACAGTCTGGTGATTGCAAAAACGGGGGCCCTTTCTGTCTGCTCTTTTGTTCTCCTGAATGAGATGCGTAAGGAGCATTCATGTCTTTCCTTGTCTGACCTTGTAATGGAGGTGTCTGGGACTGATGTGAAATTGGCTTGGGTGCCAGATGTCTTTTTGTGCTCCTCTCAGAGTTTCCAAAGAGAGAGAATGTGATGGGCAGTCCATTCAGGCTGGCCCCAGGAAGGACCAGGAAAACCAGCTCCCTGTGGAAAGTAGGTGTCCCATGTGTGGGATAGGGAGGTCCTCACACCCGCCTCTGGCCAATGGGACTGAGGACCTCGGTTGATAGTCTCAGGAGCCAAAGCCCAATAATGCCACCATGGTCTGCTGACCTATTCCCGGCAGCCTCCAGTGCCCCTTTGTGTGGCTGGACTGATTCACTTCTGGGCGAGTCTTCCTCGGGGTTTTCCAGGCTTAGTCACTGCCAAATGGTGAGGACTTGGTGCCCTGCCTCACAGGAGCAGGCCCGGCTTCTTGAGGGACTTTTTTTTTTTTTTTGCACAAATGTTTTAATTCTCTAAAATGAAAAAATTTAAAGAGTTATCTCTAGTTCAAAGCTCATTTCTATGAGGTGTCACATCCATCACCCTTTGATGAGACATAAAATTAAGAAAGGATACCTATCTTAAGTCACCTCATTCTTGAGGGACTTTGCTAGAGGCATGAACACTGGGGCCCAATCAGGGACAGACAGCTGGTCCACTTTGTATGGTTCAAACTATGGCAACTGAGGCACAAAGAAATCCACTGACTGACATTACTGTGCTTTAGCAAACCTCTTGCGAATAAAGGGGAAATGTTAGATTTAACAGCTTAATCTAAGGCTAAAACTACATTTGGGTTGGCCGTCTTGGAACATATAGTGCGAGACTGTGGGGTTGAGTAAAAGGCCCACAGGACTGGAGTGTAAAGGCATAGATTCGAGACCTGATTCCACTGCTTGCTGACTCTCTAAGCTGTTCTGAGCCTCAGCTTCCTCACCTGTGAATCAGGAGTATTTATATCTGTTCTGCCTACTTCACAGGATTGTTGTGGGGAATCAAATGAAAGCAGTGACTATAAAGGTATTTACTTGAGGACGTGATGAGTAATTATCACGAAGCTATCCAACCACCGCTTTCTTGAGGCCAAAATACTGACAGTAGGTTGTTGCTCTGCTTATATGGACTTGTTGAACTTCCAGGATATCCCTGACTTTCTGATATGGGGCACTTGTTCCAGGAACCTAAACAGAAATCTGTTAAAGGTGGGAGATAGGCTCAGGAAGATGGAAGGTGAGCAGCGTAAGAGTGAGATGGGGAAACGGAGGGCAAGACTAGAAGCCAAAGATGGCAGCTTCTTTGGTGAAGAGGATGCCCTCCTGCCCACACTGTGCAAACAGTTTGGGCCCAGGAATCTGTGGATGTTCTTGTGCACTGTGGTTTCACACCTCTTCACTTCTTTTTTAGTCCCTACACTGTCACTTACATTATCTTAGTTTCCACTATTAGGTCTTTTAAAGAAGATTCATTAAAAAAAATAGCCCTCCATGGAGGATAGAAATGAGATAACATCCTAAAACCCATTCCCACCCTTCACTGTTCAGCCCAGTACTGGGACTCAGTCTAAGCAGGAATCCTGTCACATGTCTGGTTTTTCTAGTCTTTCCTCCAGATCCTTACTGTTCCTCCTTTGCTAGTGTAGGAGTTATCTATTGCTGTGTAACAAATTATCCCCAAGCTCAGCACCTTAGAACAACATACATTTATTGTCTCATAGTTTCTGAGGTTCAGTCATCTGGGAATGGCTTAGCTGGGTGGTTTTGGCACATGTTCTCCGATGAGGTGGTAGTTAAGATGTTTGGTGGGACTGCAGTCATCTCAAGACTTGACTGGGGCTGAAGGAGTTGCTTCCAAGTTTCCTCACATGTTGTTGATAGACTTCAGTTCCTTTTGGGCTGTTGAACGAGGACCTCAGGTCTTTGCTGGCTGTTGGCCAGATGCCACTCTCAGTTTGTTGTCATGTGGATCTTTCCATAGGGCAGCTCATAACACAACACTTGGTTTCTTCCAGAGTGAGGGGAGAGAGAGAGTGAGAAGGACAGGGAGAGGGAGAGGGAGGAAGGGAGAGAGAGAAATGGAAACCCGAGTGCCTTTTTTGTTATTGCTAATCCTCACCCAAGGGTATTTTTCCATTGATATTTAAAGAGAGTGAAAGGGCCCTGACCAATTTGGCTCAGTGGATAGAGTGTCGGCCTGCGGACTCAAGGGTCCCAGGTTCGATTCTGGTCAAGGGCATGTACCTTGGTTGCGGGCACATCCCCAGTGGGGGGGGGGGAGGTGTGCAGGAGGCAGCTGATCAATGTTTCTCTCTCATTGATGCTTCTAACTCTCTATCCTTCTCCCTTCCTCTCTGTAAAAAATCAATAAAATATATATTAAAAAAAATAAAGAGAGTAAAAGGGAGGAGGATAGACAGGGAAACATTGATGTGAAAGAGACCCATCAATTGGTTGCCTCCCACATTCATACAGTCAGGCCTGGGATCAAGACTGCAACTGAGGTACATGCCCTTGCCTGGAATTGAACCCGGGACCTTTAGTCAGCTGGCTGACACTCTAACTACTGAGCCAATCTGACTAGAGCATGAGGAACTTTTTATAGCTTAGTTTCCAAAGTTGCATATCTTCACTTTCTCTTTACTATATTTGTTAAATCAAGAGTTGGGGCCTAGCCAACACTTCTTGAAAAGCAGAGGATTAAAGAATTTGTGGTCATTAAAAACACACACAAAACTACCATAACCACCAATATTGCTGCCTGGGGATCATTTCCATTCTCCACTCCCCATTCAGTCTGACTGGCAACTTGGATCTCCTGCCTGTGGCACCAACTTCTCCTCTGGATCTGGGCATTCCTGGAGAGTGTTCAGAGCCTGGAGCTGTGGAAGAAAATCCCACCAGGACCTGCTCCAGCCTTGTAGGCAGGACTCTAACAACTAGAATTGAAGAGCTTCAAAAGGTTAGAAGAAAAGTACTGGCTTCCAGAGACTTGATGCATCTCCTTGGGCAAGAATGGAAACTGATGCTGGGAGGACCTACTTTAAGTCATGGAATCTCCACACACACAAAAATGACCCCTGATATCAACAAATAGAATCATACAAAGAGAATATTCCTAAGACTATTTTACATGGTGCCTTCATGCTTGAGTGTGATGGACAAGTCTGTGGAAGGAGAAGCATGTTGTGGGATGATCCTCTCATGAATTCTTTCTTCTACAACATGGGGGCCATCCTGTCATCCAGAGAGGCATGAGGGCCCACTACTCCTGGAGATGATTTTAATTCGAATCATCAATGACTCAGGGTCGTACGTTCTCTCCAGTTCCTACCTTGCTCCATCGCTCTCTTAATGGTGGTGGCCATCTTGTCCTCTTCCTTGGACGCCATGAAGAGCTTTCCAGGTTCTCCTCCTCCTTTGTGGCCACATCATGTCTGTTTCTCTCACTGAGTTCTCTTCTTGATGCCCTTAAATGCCTTCAGTTATAGTGGTAACCCCCCTCCCCCCGCCCCCGCAATGAGGTCCATATTACTTTTCACTCTGTGGCCTCTCCCTGAGTGTCTCACCAAGTGCCAAGGCTTCATCTGCCGCTCACACGTGATGATTTCTAAGTCCGTTTCTCTAGCCTGGTCCTCTTTCCTGAATACAGACCCATATTTTCTCATTGGCTCCTGGCCATCTCCATGGAATGTCTCATCTGCACAACAGACACAATGTGCCGAAATGGAATTTCATCTTTCTGTAAGCTTACTGTCTCCACTTCCGCTACAGTGTTATTAGCTACTCTGTGCCTCAACCTAGGAATCGTGACAGAGTGAAATTCAGATCTTTATACCTGCATGAGAGGCAGAGGGTTACCTACAGTCCACGTTTTCAGCTAAAGATTTGAAAGGAGAGTCAACCTGAGCTGCTTGTATTGGTGTTCCTCTTCTTTGACACCCTGCCTGGCACTATCTGTTCGCTGTCACATGACAGCTCAATGCAGATCTGCTATTCCTCATAGGTGAAACCTTACCCAAGGCCTCTTCTGCCTGCAGATTCATTGATAATCCATGTGTTCAGCCCATCTTATTGATTGGGGGTGGGAGGGACGGTTGATGAGAGTGCTTTTTAAGTTTCTAGATTTCTTGTTTTCTGTCACGGAACTGAACCAGGATTGGGCTAGTCCAGTGGAAAAGTTGGCATAAGTTCTAGCAGTATCGACTGCTTATTTTAATTTTCTTCTCATTTTTTCCCCCCACTTTGAGTTTTAGTAGGCAAGTTTTAGAAGGCTTGTTTATCCCATCAACCAGCTGGGCAACTTGGGATCAACAGTATTTCTAAGAATGCTGTTTATGGGTGGCATAGACAGAGCCACAGCTTCACGGAGAGGAGACTCCCAACCTTTCACTTAACAATTGGAAAACTAATGCCCAGAGAGGCAAAGGGACTTGTCCAAGGGACACAGATGCTGCAATATATCTGAAATTGTGGTTCTTGCTCCAGGAGGGCAGCGTGGTTTTCCTCATTGCTGTGTCCCCAGTGCCTAGAAGAGTGTCTGCTACATTTATTCAGTCAACAAACAATGTTGAGGGAATGAATATATGAATAAATTATCTGGGGTCCTTAGTGCAGTGACTAATTAGGGCCTCTGGGATTGTTACTGTGGCTCCTGACATCCTTCTAGGGCTGTGCCTTGACACCAACCTGGGCCAGCCAGGTAAATGATATAAGCCAGGTCTAGGCTGTCCCACCCCGTGATTTCGCTTTAAGAGGATCAATCACAATGCCCTCAGTTTATGGACGAGGCTATCTTGGACCATACTTGACCATGAAAATTTGGGGAATTTCTAGGGCTATTGGAGAATGGCACATGTGCCTGTAGCGGTTTAGCCCATTAAAAGTGCCTCTAACACTTTGTATGTGCTTTGTATGGCTACTAATAATAGTGATCAGCAGAACAATCTCTGTGGTTTGCCTATTGAATGGTATGTGGGTGCCCTGGAGTTTGACAGCTGGAGAGAGGATAACAGATCTCCAAGTCGAGTTGAGCTTGCACAGTAAAGTGTTTTTGCCAAGCAAAAGGCAACCACGGCTCACACTGCCATTTATTTTTAATGTGTTTTTTGTTTGTTTGGTCCTTATCCTTTCCACATTGTTTCTTTTCTTTTTCCTCTTTGAAGTACATTAAGAATGATACGGAAAACAAGGAGCTGAGCAGGTGCCTCTGGAGTGCTACTGTGGTCGATTTGCAGGTGTCTTAGCATTAGAAGTTACATCTGGGGCAGACGACAGGGGGGCTGGTGGACCATTGCAGAAGGTTCATAAAACAGGCTCGAGAAATAATTCAGTGAAGAGGTAGTGCCTGGTTAACATACTGGTCATAATATATGTCTGCAGGGATTAACTTCTTGATTGCTTAGAGGTTCACCCTTTTACAGACTAACTATGAAAACTCAGAGCCTCATTCCCTCTACCTTATAAGCTGGGTCTCAAAGTGGAGGAGGGTGGGAGTGGGGGTGGGCGGGTGGGGAGAGAGACGAAGAGAAAATGAGAATGAATGGATCTGATTGAATGAGATGGCTTCCCAAAGTGAGCTAGTCATATTTTTTTCTCCTCAAATTACTCTTTAGCATGGATGATTCAGACTTGACTGCACTTTGCATAAATTCTTTAGCGAAAGTGTCTTATACATGTTTGCAATATGTTAATATTGGAATTTTTATGTGTATATGAAGATAGAGAACGGTTAGAAATTTGAGCCAAATTATTTTCTAGTGAATGCTTGTGGAGACCTGTTTTTGGTGCTATTTCAGATCAGAATGATCCTACGTATTTTATATTATGTAATTTCTATAAACCAGGCATCAGACCAAGGAGCGCAATTTGAGTTTTATAATTTCTTGCCTGAGAAACAGGAATACTTAGTTTCTCCTTTCCTGAGAAATCAGTGTTGAAGAGATCAGCATTGATGAATAAGGTAATAAAGTATAATTAGGTGGTTATCATTTAACAATGAATAAATAATAGACCGTGATAGTTCCATGGTCTATTTGTATCTGTTTTATTTATGTTTTCAGCGCATACCTATCAAGATAATGTGTTCTTTTCCTGGAGCTCTAGTTTAATCAGCGATGTGGCTTAGCCTTGTCAAAATTAAATACTGGCAGTAATAAAATAAAAACCTCTTTTAATAAGGATCATAATGTAAGAGACACATGTCATAGCTATTTCTTTTTGCCCAGGGTTCATTGAAGATGAACTGTGTTTCTCTCACTGTACCGACAATCTATAGAACGATCCTGACTGGTTAATGACTTCTAGTGGGAGCTTAATCAACAGGGGCAGATATTTTCACCCCTAAAAGGTTGGAAATATTCGTGCGTGGGCAGTTGTGTATGAACATGTGTGGACGTAGGCAGCCACGACTATGAAACTAACACTGGTTTTGCTTGGGCATTTATCCGTGTGCCTTCTCACTCCAATACCACAGAATCCCACGCGCTCTCCCTGAATATTCTCAGCATCTATGCACGTGGTTCCGAAAAGACATGAGGTGTGTCCTTCAGGTGGCGAGGGGGCAGTCACTGCTTTCAGATGCCTGCTTTCTCTTTTTCACGGAGCCCAGTGGACTGTAGGGCCATCCATGCCAGCCTCGTGGACGGTCTTCTCCCTCCCAAGAAGCTCCTTACACCCTTTCCTTCCCGTCTGCCCTGAAGCAAATCCCTATTGTCTCGAGAGCCCTGCCCACAAGGAAGGTCTCCTCACGTGGTTGCCATCAGTTACATTTCCTGGTTCAATTCTTTGGGAGAATGGAGGTCAGTTCTGGACGGGGTTGGGGCTGGATTGAGAATGCCTTCTCACAGCAGTCAGGAGATTTGCTGAGCGCTCCTGATAGAATGAATTTGGAGGAACAGTTCAGGAAGGACTGGTTTTTAATGATCTGGCCAGGATGAATCATGCACACATCCTGCTTTCTGAGTTCATTTTGGTAATTGGAATCTTATAAATGTCCCATTGACTCATCTCACCCAGGGGGACCTGGGAGGGCTGTGTTCCCTTCACTCCATTGGGCTGTTTAAATAGCAGTGCATGGATTGCTTGCCTTAAGAAAACAAAGTAGTTAAAAATCCAGATTTCCAAGCTGCTGCATTAGAGAGTGATGATTAACGTTACAGAAGAGATTAAGATAGGAATCTTTAAGTAGCAAGTGACTACAAGTAAATTGCTTTACAACAAATGTGCCTCGTCTTTTTTCTTTTCTTTCTATCTTTTATTTATTTATTTTTACCATCCTTGAATTGGAAAGACTATATTTATTATCCTTTTACTTCTAAGGATTTTAGAAATTAGTTCTGGGCAAAAATAAGGAGTTCTAGCAGTAAAACCTACAAATACGTTTCTGGCATTTTTCTTAGAAACTTCCTTTTGTTCAACAGTATGCATTATTGCAATCATTTCCATGATAGGTAAGTTTTATTCTTACTGTGTTAGCTGGTAAGTGACTTTTCCAGCTTTTGGAGACAGGCAACAGGTAGCCAACCTGTTATGGTGGCACAGACAGGAGGACTTAGCTCTGGGTATAGTTTTTGTACCTCCTAACGGCTGGTTGGGTGACTTAGCTTTCCGTGCCTCACGCTCCCTGGTTGAGAAGTTGCATCCTCTTACACTGAGTGAGGTCTTAAATTCTGAGGGGAAGGAGCCTGCAGCCAGAGCTGAGGCTCATCTTAGCCTTACATCTTATGGAGACTCAGTTTTGTCCTACATTTTATAGGGGAGCACGGGGTGTGTTGTGTGAATGTCACTCGCTTCTGTTAGGTTTGAAGGTCTTTCGCGCGCGGGTGGGAGGCGGGGGAAGGGAGGGGGGAGCCGGACGGGGAAGCTGATGACTTTCAAGACTGAAACACAGAGAAAGCCCTTGGGACTTTTTCAGAGACTTCCAAAAGGCGTTTCCAAAACCCACTTGCGACCGTTCACTGGTTCAAAACTATACCAGGAAATGCCTCCAGAGCTCAGTACAGTGGTCTGAGAGAACTTGAGCATAGAATTGGCTCTCAGTAAAGATTGTGGAGTGTTGGTGGCTGCATGGAACACACACATCCTCCACCCCCACCCCAGTGGCCTGTCCCACGCTGTGCTCTGGAGTGTGCTGATCTTCCTTCCCAGAGAAGAGGACACTATGAAGAGTGTTACTATTAGTAGGGCTGCGTGGGCTCTGATCTGTCAACTCTCCCTCATGCCAGGTCTTTATTGAGCAACAACAGACTCAAGAACCTGTAGCAGTCAACTCGGCTGACCACCCTCTCCTTGAAATTTTTTTCTTTGGCTGCTGTGACCCCATGCTTGCCTGGTTTGGGTCTTACCTCTCCAGCCATCTTCTCGGTTTTCTCTGTTGGTCATTTCTTTTGAGCTTTAAAATATTTGATTCCTCAAAGCTTGGTCCTAGATATTTTTCTCTTTTCTCCTTTCTTCTTTCTTTGTGCTCTTTTTTATTTTCCTAGATAATCTCACTACCTCTCACCCATTTAGCAAAAATTCTAAATTTAATGTCTAGTTCACACTTCTCTTTTGAGTTCTAAACACACATATTTCACTATCTACCTGACATTTCCACCGGAAGTCTCACAGACTTCCCAAGTTCAGCAGAGCGAATCCTCCCCTCCTCCAGTTGGTCCCTGTATGTTCACTGTGGTCTTCCTCACCTGAGTAAGTTTCATTGCAGCCCACCTAATTTCTTAGGTTAGAAACGTGAGAATGATTTTCATCACCTCCCTCTTCCCACTCTTCTGAAGTTCAAACAGTAGTTAAGTCCTGTCAATTATATTTTTAATATTTCTCAAATCCCCACCTTAGTTTAATCATCCTGTATCTCTCCTGGTAGCTGCATCAGCTTCCAAACTAATTTCCTGTCAACAATTCTTGCATCTCTACACTATCCTTCCCCACACCCCATTTTCCTGCCCCCTTCATTCCCCGACCCTCTCAAATTCTCTCCTTAGCAGTTGCCTCCTTCCTTCCTTCCTTCCTTCCTTCCTTCCTTCCTTCCTTCCTTCCTTCCTTCCTTCCTTCTTTCCTTCCTTCCTTCCTTCCTCCCTTCTCTCCCACTCTCCTTTTCTTCTTTCCTTCCTCCCCCCTCTCCCCTTCCTCCTTTCCTCCTTCTTAATGATGTTAGTTTTTATTTGTTTTCCTTATACAAAAAGATCTTTTCAACTTTTTATTGTGAAATAATTATAGCATCATAGAAAGTTATTAACTATATTACAGAGAGGTCACATGCATCCTTCAACTAGTTTCCTGCGCTGGTAACATCTTACATAATTATGGTTCAATATCAAAACCAGTCAACTGAGCCCGGCCAGCATGGCTCAGTGGTTGAGCGTGGACCTATGAATCTGGAGGTCATGGTTCAATTTTTGGTCAGGGCACCTGACCAGATTGTGGGCTCAATCCCCAGTGTGGGGCATGCAGGAGGCAGCCAATCAGTGATTCTCTCTTAACATTAATGTTTCTATCTCTCTCTCCCTCTCCCCTCCTCTCTGAAATCAGTAACAATATACATTTTTAAAAAACAGTCAATTGACATCAATGCAATTGCAGATCTTATTCATCTTTTATTGGCTTTACATGCACACACACTGTGTACTTATGTGTGTATACGTATAATCTCTACAATCTTACCATATATGTAATCACCACCACAATCAATATTCAGAACTGCTTCATCACTCCAAAGATCTCTCTTGCTAAAGTACTTTCCTTTGAAACAGTGTGATCTAGTCCATGCCTTGCTTAAAACTCTTTAATGATTTTAAAGCCCCAAATCCTTAAATAAGGGATACCAATGCCTGTGTAATCTGGCTCCAGTGACATTGCCAGCTGCCTTCTGCCTTTCTCCACTTGCTCACCAAGCCTCTGCTCACTAGCCTTTCTTTCCCTTAATTTGCCAAATGCCTCCCCTGCTCAGGGCCTCCACACCTGCTGTTCTCACCAGGAGCTCTTCCCTCTCCCATGCAGCTAACACCTCACCTCTCAGGAAATGTTTCCTTGGCATCTCGGACTAGGTTAGGCTCTCCTATGGCTTGTTTTCATTGCCAATTATGATTTTCCTTCATGGCACCTATCACATAGTTGTAAACAAATAGATATGAGTATGGTTCATCAATTTGAGTTCTCTCTAATTAGAGGTGTTGGGGGTATCTTGCTCACCACTGTATCTTTTCTGTCTACTGCAATGGCTGGCTGAACAGTTGCCCAATAAATAGTTGGTCATGGCCCTAACCGGTTTGGCTCAGTGGATGAGCCTTGGCCTGCGGACTCAAGGGTCCCAGGTTCGATTCCAGTCCAGGGCATGTACCTTGGTTGCGGGCACATCCTCAGTAGGGAGTGTGCAGGAGGCAGCTGACCGATGTTTCTCTCTCATCAATGTCACTAATTCTCTATCCCTCTCCCTTCCTCTCTGTAAAAAATCAATAAAAATATATTTAAAAAAAATATTTGGGGATGAACAAATTCATGAGTAACTATTACAACCTGGCTGGGTTGTGGCCTGAGCCCATGGAGCTGGGCAGAGTCAACTTGCTTGTATGGTTACCTCCTCTATGAACTCATCTGCAACCTTCCCAAGGGTGCCCTGTCTGAGATCCTGGGCATTTGTGGCCCGTACCACTCAGAATCTCAAACCGGTATTTCCTTTCCTATTCCAATCTTGGCATTCTCTCTGAGAGACTGGAATAGAAATGACCCTGGCCACTGTTCTTAAATAGATCTTTGAGATGCTTTATCAACTGGATACTCATCCAGGCTTTTAATGCCAGGCTTCTTTCCCTTCAGGGTCACTGCCACAGTGTCAATTTGAAAGGGTTATTAGTCCAGAGCGTGGGAGTCTCTAAGTTGGATGGCTCCTGAGAAGTCCTTGAAAAGTTCTTAGATCAGCCTTCTCCTCAATACTTCTACCTACTCTTTGCTAAGTGGTCCCCATGTCCCCCATCAATGAGTTATTTCCACCCCCACTCTTACTCTCTCAGAGATGACAGTGTGGCTCTTATTTGTGGAGCTCCAAATTTGAAGGGTCCTTATGTTGACTGAATAGACAGTATGTGCCCCAAATGACCCTGATGTCACTAGCTCTGAGGAGTTGGAAGGGAGGAAATGGGAACCTCCTGCTGGGATGGCTTTGCCGAGGGGTGGTGGTGCCACATGGGGTCCTGACCATCTGTGGAGGGCACTTGGTTGATGAAAGTAGCTTTAATTAGCACCCCACCCTTGGTCTCTAGTGTCCTCCTTTAGAAGTACATAGTAACTCATGTGAGAGAGGCAACACGATGCCCTATATGATGGGTTGGGCAGCGTTGGAGCTCTGGAGAAGGATGAACCCCCAGCAGTAGGCAGAGCTGTCAGTTCTTTTGTGATAGAGTTAGCAATGGGCTTTGCTCTGAATGCTCTGGGCAGACTGACAGCACTGGGAAACCTGAGAGCATCATCCAAGTCTCCTTTCCCTGCCAAATAGAAGGTCAAAGGTCTTCATCTTCTGTGGCTCAGACCTGTCCTCTCACTGCCTTAGTGTCTCTTTTGGGTGAGCTATGGCTGACAACAGAGTCCAGCTCTGCAGGCCAGGCCTCAGATTTGGTCCATCGAGGCTGTGAGCTCTAAGGTGTTAGCTTAATGTCTCTCCCCAATCCTGCTATTGGCTTGGCTAATGTGATACTTGGGATGGAGAAGAGAGTTAGAGCCAGTGACCAGTCATTTTAAGATAGATCTGGCCAGTATGTACCCTTTGCTGTGATGCTGCACTTCTTGGCCCTCCCTGCTGGGCCATGTTCCCCTATAGCCCCTGGTACTGTGCAGGCATGGACTCCCACTAATCTCCTGGGCATGGGCAGGGATGCTTTGGATAACAGTGCAAGGCCTTGCAGAGCCCCTGAACTCTGTCCCTGGAATCCTCATACTCCCCTCTCCTGTGCTCTGAGGCAGTGTGGTGAACACCTTTGTGGATCAGAAGGCCCACTTACAAATAGCTTTCGCGTGTCACTCTTGCCATAGTTGATGCTGGGGCTGAGAGACGATGCAGGTGACTCTCACAGTGCAGCCTGGTGCCATGTGCTATGCAGCGTCCTTTCTGTTTCTCTCTGATCACCACTTGCTGTCCTCATAACTGGCTACACCTCTAGGGGGAAGTGCTCTTAGGACAAGAGGATTTGGATGGCATCTATCCCTGGTGGAAGGGTTAATGCTCATCTCTCTCTTAAGGCCTTGATCTGATGATGTAATTGTGGGGAGTGGGGAATGTGGGGAGGGCCCATCTGGGTCCCTAGTTTGTTTCCCAACACATGCTACCCTCACCCTCTCTCCAAGATGGGCATACATGTGTTTTCAGCTAGTGGGGTTGAGGGGTGGCAAGTCAGACCCTCTGGCCCTAACGCCGCCATTTTTGCTTCCTTTAGGTCACCCAACCTGCCTGCAGTTCACCCTGAACATGACTGAGGCTGTCAAGACCTACAAGTGGCAGTGCATAGAGTGCAAATCCTGCATCCTCTGTGGGACCTCGGAGAATGATGTGAGTTTGGGGCCACCAACAGGAGGTAGAAGTCCATGGGGCTGGGAGTCCTTTAGGGGGAGAAGGGGAAAGCAAGAGAAGAGGAAACATACATATATCTGTTCACTGTGTAAATAGGTCTTGTAGTTCAGGTCCCGGAGAAAGGGCCAATCACGACCTTCCTCTTCCCCTTCGACCCCAGGACACTTGGGACCCTTGTACCACAGGGACCTTGGTTCCCCTCAGGAATAGATCATATAAGAAAAGGCAGAATAGATGCTTAATTCTTTACCTTTTTATTAGTTTTCAAATATAACAGGGTGGGTTCAACACCTATCCATGATGAAAACACTCAAGAAAATAGAACTTGTGGGACACTTTCTTCATATGATATACTTTTTTTAAACCTTAGAATGAAAGCCATTATCTTATTTATGAGGAAACACTAGAGGCATTTCTACTAAGATCAGGAACCAGATAAAGTTGCCCATTATCTCTACTTTTAGAGATATTAGCTAAGGCGGTTAGACATAAGAGACCAACTAGAAGCATATGATGGTAACAAAGTAATAAAACTCAATTTCTTCTTTTTAGTTAAATTCTATTTCATAAGCTATAATAGTATATCTGAAAAACCCAAGAAAATGAATGATAATGCTAACTCAAATATTAGAGTAGCAAGATATAAAATTATGCAAAAATTAATAGCTTTCATATGCACAAATAATAGCAAATAATTAAGTTAGAGGACATAATACTTACAATATTATGCTACTTACAATAGCAACAAAGAAAAATACATAGAAATGAGGTTAATAGTAAATGTGTAAAACATACAAAGAAAAATTTAAAACACCTTTGAAAAGATACAGAAGTAGTCTTGTACAAATGCAAAGACATTGTGTGATCTTAGATAGAATGAGTCAACATTATAAAGATGTCAGTTCTTTCTAAGTTAGTTTACAAATTTAATTCAAGCCCAATAAAAACACCAGTTTTTTGTTTGTTTGTTTTTATGAAACTAGTCAAGTTGATACTGAAGTTCATATGGAAAGAACATGCAAGAATAGCCACGAAAACACTGAAAAAATAAATTTTGAGAGGAGACTAGCCCTACAAGATAGTAAAGCACACTGTAAAGCCTTTATAATTAAAATAATACAGACAAATAGAACAATGGAATAGAATGAAAACTCATAAATTGATCCAACTACATATGGACATTTAGTATAGGATAAAAGTTTCATCTAAAATTACTGGCTCGAAGATGGACATTTCCATGAATAGTGTTGGGCCAATAGGATAACCATTTGTGGAAAGGTAAAATTACGTCCACATAATTCATGAGAACAAACTCCAAATGGACTGGGTATCTAAGTATAAAAAATAAAACCATATTAGTCCTAGAAGAAAACATGGGTGAATTCATCTTTAACCTAAATATAAGGAAATATTTTTTGTGACTCAAAATTCAGAAGCAATAAGATAAAATATTGAAAAACTTGACCACAAAATTTGCATAGTAAAAAATGCAATAAAGTAAAAGGACAATGTACAAACTGGGAGAAAATATTTGCAGCATTTACTACAGATAAAAGGCTATATCACCTAAAAGGCTATAAAGAACTCTTAAAATTTGAGGGAAAAGGGATAAGAAACCTGATAGAGAATGGGAAAAAGACATGTAAGATAATTCACAAAAGATATGTAAATGGCCCCCAAAATTTGGAAATTAAAATTTACATGTACTTATAAAGAAATTCAAGTTAAAATAAAATGGAGATTCTATTTCTTTCCTATAAAATTGAAAAAGCACCTTCATACATTGTCAGTGGGAATACAAAGTGGTACAACCCTTCTGAAGGGAAATTTAACAACACCTAACACAGTGCTATGCACTTACCTATTGCCTTAGCAGTTTCACCTATAGGAATCTATCCTAAAGATACACCACTATCTAACCTCAAGATACAGCACTATGAAAATACATGTGCATAAGATTATTCATGGTTGCATTGTTTATACTTGCAAAATATTGCTCATATGTAGAATGGTTGAATAATGATGGGATAGTCATATAATGGAGTCTATGCAGTTGTTAAAAAATGAGGCAGATCTTTATGAATTTATATGGAGTGATTTCCAGGATATATTTTAAATGAAAAAAAAACTAAACAAATTAAAAATGTATAGTATGCTGCCATTCTTGTAAGAAAGGCATGAAAAAATATACATATATCTGTTCACTGTGTAAAAGAAATACAAGAAGGATTAAACAAGAAGTTAAAGAGATTGGTTATCTACAAGAGTGAGTGGGAATTGGGTAGAAAGAATGGGGTAATGAGGGTGGGATAGGATGGATAAGGAGGGTGATACTTCTCTGAGAATGCCTTTCTGTATAGCTCTGAGTCTTAGAACCAGGGTGTTGTTTCACATACCTACAATAGATAAATATTGAAAAACAACCAGGATGTGGGGGGAACCGAAAGTGGAGTATGAGCAGTAACAAATTACCCTAACTGTAATATAAATAGACTAGAGGCTTGGTGCACAAATTCATGGGGGTGGGGAGGGGCTGGACCACGGGAGGTTGGCTGTGGGAGTGAACTGACACCAGGGGGCAGCTTCTGCATTGAGCATCTGCCCTCTGGTGGTCAGTGTTCATCATAGTACCCTGGTGGTCAGTGCGTGTCATAGTGGTCGTTCTGGTCATTTGGTCATAATGTTCACTTAGGCTTATACTATATATAGATAACATAACCATACTGAAGGGTGGGGTAGGAAAGAACTAATTTAAGTAACTTTGGAAAGTACTATTTGTGTATTTTAGAGCTAAAGAGAGAACTAATTATTCAAATTTTGTACTGTAGTGAGTATATTTGTTTATCACAGGCATGCGAGTTAGTCATTCTGAAACTACATGTACACAGGTCTGAACTAATAACTACACATTGTGAATAATGAGAGTCAGGTTTCTCAATGTCCTAGAAAAAATATTCAGATCTTTTAAAAAAATATTTACATGGTTTTGGGTTAGAATAGGACATATTGGTAGGAATTTATGATTTCAATATAATATTATATACATATGTATTTATATATGGGGCATCCAAAAAATGTATACACACTTTAACAGCTATTAGCTCAATTTTCTAAATGAAGTGTATTTTAACAAACATTGCCTTTATAATTATTCAAAGTGTGTGTATTTTTTGGGACATCCTATTTATCTATAGCTATCTGTATGCATAAATATAGATGTGTGCATGTATATATACACATACATTTATTTATTTCCTAACTTTGTCAGCTGGGAGGGCCTAGAAGCAATGACAACCAGAAGCAGTGAGGACCTATAGCACCCAGATATTGGTTTCTAAATACAGTTGACCCTTGAAAAATGTGGGGTTAGAGTACTGATCCCCATGCATTCAAAAATCTGCTGTATAATAATCAACAGGTCCTATAACTGAGTGAGATGGAGGGCTGTGAGTCCCAGGCATTCCTCTTAAAGGGCCCACACATAGACTTACTTGCACTCACTCCCTCTGAGCTCCAGTGCTGGGGCAGCAGCTTGAAAGGCATCAGGGACCTATGGGGAGGAACTGAATTGTTTGGCATCAGGGTGAGAGCTGAAGGGACAGTTTTCTCCCAGACAGAAGTGCTGGCAAAGGCTATTGTTCCTTTGATGAGCCTACCCGCAACAGAGTCAGCAGACACCATATCTGAGTCTTCATTAACCTGGCTCATACTGTTCTCTTCACCCTGGTGATTCTCTGAGACCCTGCCCCACCTAATTTGCAGGCCCACCCACACTGTTTCAGTGGCTTTTACATATAAATGGCCTTTCTTGGCTCATGTTTCAGACTTTCCTAAAATCTCTCAAACAAGCAGCATTTGCCCCATACTTCTCGCTAAGGCAGCCAGCCTTGGTTCTAAGCTTTGCCTATCTGGGGCACCTCCAAGCCCAGCACAGGTAGCAGCCATCTGCATCACTTTGTAGCTCACGTTGGGTGGCCCTGAGTAGAACAGCTGACCTTGGCCTGCACCTCCAGGGAGGCCCCAGAGCCAGTGCACCTAGAGGACAGCTTCATACTACCACATTGAAATACCACCAACCACCTCCACAAGCAACACACTCAAGAGGCAGACTCAGTGGGTGTCAGAGCCCCACTGAAGTATGTCCTTCTCTGTGGGGTGGGCCACTACACAGATGATCCTACACATTGAGTACCCAGCTCTGGTGAATGGGGAGGCTTTGCCACTGGACCCTATAGGACATCTACTACATAAGACCACTCTACCAAGCCTGGGAGATGTAGCAGTTCTACCTAACACATAGATATAAATTCAGGAGATTGCCAAAATGAGCATGTCCCAAATGAAAGAACAAAATAAAATTTCAGAAAAAGAACTAAATAAAATGGAAACAAGCAATCTACTAGATGCAGAGTTCAAAACACTGGTTATAAGGATGCTCAATGAACTAAGTGGGAACTTCAATAGCTTACAAAAGGTCATGGAACCCAGAAAAAAGAACCAGCCAGAAATTAAGGGTACACTAACTGAAATGAAGAATAATTTACATATAATCAACAGTAGAGTAGATGAAACTGAAAATTAAATCAGTGGTTTGGAATATAAGGAAGCAAAAAATACACAATCAGAACAGCAGAAAGAAAAAAAGAATCCAAAAATATGAAGATATGTAAGGAGCCTCTGGGACAACTTCCAAGTGTGCCAACATTTGCGTCATGCATGTGCCAGAAGGCAAGAAGAGGGGACAAGAAATTGAAAATATATTTGAAAAAATAATGACAAAAAATTTCCCTAATGTGATGAAAGAAATAGACACACAAGTCCAAAAAACACAGAGAGTCCCAAATGAGATGAACCCTAAGAGGGCCATACCAAGACACATCATAATTAAAATGCCAATGGTGAAAGGCAAAGGGAGAATCTTAAAAGCAGCAAGAGAAAAGAAGTTAGTTACTTATAAGGGAGCTCCCAGACACTGTCAGC
>PVJC01006817.1:0-53590 GCA_004026665.1 Murina feae | reverse complement strand
GGGGGGGGGGGGGGGGGGGGGGGGGGGGGGGGGGGGGGGGGGGGGGGGTAGGTGAAAATGGGGAAAGAGTTAAGCAAAAACAAACAAAAAACTCATAGACACAGACAACAGCATGGTGGGAGAAGGTAAAGAGGATCAAATGCATGGTGATGGAAAGACACTTGACTTGGGATGGTAAACACACAATGCAATATCAGATGATGTGTTATAGAATGGTGTGCCTGAAACCTATATAATTTTATTAACCAATGTCACCCCAATACATTTTTTAAAAGAGAGAGAAAATTAAGGCTTTTATTTTTTTTAATGGGCACCTCCTGTGTATTTGCAGTCATTCTGTTAGGCACTGGGGATATAAGAAGCAGACATGTTCTCTGGCTCATTTTGGTTATATTTCACTGGGGACACAAAGAAATAAAAAATAAATTAAAGTTAAAAAAAGCATAATTCTCAGTGCTTCAGTCTCTGAAATTAATTAGCCTACCCTGGGAAAACAAAGATTTCAGAAGCATAAGAAATTCTGGTTTTTATTAGAGAATTTTTTATAGGCCAGAATTTTTTATGGGTTTTTGTTGTTTTGTTTTATTTTGTTGTTTTTGTTTTTTGGGGTTTTTTGGCCACTACACATGTTTTAAGTAAATACACATCATCCTTTTTTTTTATTGAAAAAGAAACCAAGACATTGGAGTATAAATTTTAAGTGTGGAAGCACCAAATCTTTAAGCTGGAATTCCAACCTAGGTATATTTTATCCTGAACCCTTTGCAATTTTTATAGCACGTAATTCCTAACTTGTCCAGGTTTCTGTCTTTGTCTGAAAGAAATGAATGAAAGGAATGAAAAGCCACCTACCTGAAGATCCTGAAGCGCTCCAAGACGCGGGAAGCGGGAAACCTGACCAAGGCCACACATCCTCAGACGGGAAGCGCAGTGGAGGCAAGGGCAGCCGGCAGAGCCAAAAGTCTGCTTCAAAGTGTCTGCTGCTCACAGCAGGCGATGCCTTCACTCACTGCCTTGGGTGCTGAGCTAGGTATTGCACACCTCTGTTGGCCCCGGGTGAAAAGGAAAGCCCTGATGATGCTCACTAGGTGGGGGCCCGGCCCTGCGTTCACACAGGCTAAGGGGACGCCCTGTTTCTAGGCTCAGCTCCATGGGAGTCCTTTGGAGGAGGTCATGGAGAGGACTTGACCTCTGGTTAACCTGAGAGATGGATGCTAGAGCTGGACACTGAGGATCCCAGGTTCCTTCCTCCTTCCCTGACCCTGGAATTAAGTTCTGTCCACAGCTGGAGCCATTTTCAAGGATACAGCCTTGAGAGAACAACGGGTTGTTGACACCATCCAGACTGTGTAGGAGATTGACCCCCATTAAGACCTTTATATAAACATCGATGACTCTGGCGGCCGATGGGGAAACCTACTCGACTTGTCGCAGCCCAAGACAAGCCGGGTAAGTAAATTCCCTTATTAATCCTGCCACAACCTATCTGGGGTGGTCTGACCCTAACCCTTCTCTCCTTGCTCTCTTTGTAAGGAGGCCAGTTTCCCTCAGTTGTTTCTTGACTATCAGAGGCCGTGGCAAGAGGGAGCTAGGGGCGTTGGAGCCCTCCATCATCTCCCAACTCACCCAGTGGCCTATGACTGTTGGTAAGGGTTATCTTCATAAAAATCAAAAATCAAACAAAACAAAACAAAATCTTTCAGACTATTGTTTTGAAAGAAAATAGGGAAATATATAATCTTGTTACTTCAGAAGTTGACAGAGGCACAATAAATTAGGATTGACAGCAAAGTGTAAATGTTAAATTTAATGGGTCCCTAAAGAAAAGAACAAGCTACAATGACTTGCAGGAAACCTGGTAAGAATGTGGACTCAGGAGATCTATCCACTTCTGGAATCTGTCATCTATGAGGCTATGGCTTTGGGAGAGGTATTTAACTTCCTTAGGAAATATACTTAATGATAGGGTTGTTAAAAGTATAAAATTAGTTAATATTTGCAACTTAAATTAGTGCCTGCAACAAATTAAGTGCTATATATTGCAGCCATTATTATAATTAGTTTGTTTTCCAAACACATTATAAAGTGAGAGGAAAATAAAGTTTATTCTATTTAGAAAGAAAAAAACAAATCATGAAAAAGTCTGGAAACAAGGTTTTTTGTTGTTGTTTTTGTTTTGTGGTGTTTTACGACCTTGTCATAGGAAAAAATTCTAAGTCCTACTTTCTGTATGAGAGAATTGTAACTTCAGAGGGTCTTTAGGATGGTTATCCTATATAATAAAAGAGAAACATGTAAACTGACTGTCCCTCCACTACACTCAACAGCCAATCAGGAGAGTATGCAAATTAATCTGAGAAAGATGGCAGGTTAATTTGCATATGCAGGCACTAAGATGCCTGAGTCCCAGGAACATCCTCAGGACCCAGGCCACTCCTAGCCTATAGGCCCACACATAGGCCCTGAGCAGCCAGGGTCCCAGAACGCCCAGGCTACTATGGCAAAAGGCCCAAGCAGATGTTCCCACCCCTTGGCTGCTTTTGACTACACCGGCACCAAGCAACGGTTCAGGCCCACGCCCCCCCAGCCCCGTGCCCATCACAGGCGAACAGACCAGGCCAAGTCTCCTCGAAATCAAGGAGCGAACAGGCCAGGCCTTCCCACAATTGATCACGGGGCCGAAGAGGCCAGGCCATGCCTCCCTGTGATCTATTGCAGGGCGAACATGCCAGGCCAAACCTCCCCACAATCCCAGGTGAAGAAGCCGCTCCACTGACCAGCCTGCGCTATGGACCTGTTCAGGTGGGTAGTGCAGAGTCCAGGGCCTCTAGCCTGCAGCCATGGGAAGTCTCCCTCTCCCCAGAGTTAAGAGCTCCAGGCCAGGTCCACCCAGAAGCCCATTCCTGACTGCAGGAGTGAGTTCCTGCAGGCCAGGGTTTGATCCCTAGGCATGAGCAGTAGGAGACCAGTGCCTTTGTTATTGCTGTGTGTCTGGGTTTTAATTGGACAAATACCTGGTGGTCCCAGGCGCCAGCTTAGCAAAATCTTTTAGGAGTAGAATTCTGTCTGAGTTTCCTCAGCCATTACTCCCCCTCTGTAAAGGCGCAGAACAACTGAGGCCCCTTAAATAAAAATCAGAGGTCTCCAGCAACGGGGGGCCTCTCTCATCACAGCCATTTGGACTGGATGGCATTTCAGTATTTATCTAGGCACCATGACAGGGAACACACAAGCTCAAGTCATGATCTCTGCCCTTAAACAGTTCACAATCTTATTAGAGCGAGTGGATGGTAAAAGTGAGCACAGTAATATCAGAATGTAAGGCAACAATACAGAGAGGAACAGAGGCAATTGCTAGGATGATTTTCCAGCAATTAGTACAAAGAGTATGTGCTGTGAATTAAATTTAAAAAATCTGTGTGGAAGTAGCCGCTTCATGAGTATGGGATCCCTTCCTGTTTTAAAGGAAACAGAGTTCAATGTGAACTGTGAAATATGCTATATCTGAGGCACAGGACAAGGGAGGCCCTAAGTGTACTATGCTTTGATATTTGAGTCATTCTTTATTGTTCAATGTGATTTATTTCTGCACGCCTCAGTTTTGTAATAGTTAAATTACTAGAATAATACATCTTGCTATAAAGTATTACTAGAAGAGCAAATGATCAGGTGACATTTATTGTTATTTCCTATAAATGAACACAATCTCTGGTATGCTAAAGTGATAGGTACTTTTAAAATATTCAGATAGGGAGACCTACAGGCTTGATTACAAGTGAGGCTTACTATCACAACCCAAATTTATTGCTTAAAAAAAAACAAAAAGCAGGGAACCAACTAGAAACTGAACCAAATTTAAGCCCTTGAAGGGCAAATGTAAATTGGATAAGCTTTGCTATTACAAGAGCAAGAAGAAAAAAATCAGATGCAAGAATGAGAAGCACATTGCATCCACCCTAAGTTGCTGTTAAAGAAAAAGAATGATATACTATGAAAATAATACAGATTGAAAAGAGATTTGTTCAAAGAGGATTTCCTAGAGTAGATGGTAAAAATTCAGTTAATTTTTTTAAATGTGAAGAGGTTAACTAGATAAGGAAAAATTGTAGGGGTCCCAAATTGTAGAGGGTGCAGGCAGGGCTGAGAGACACCCCCCCCCATTCCCATGCATGAATTTCATGCACTGAGCCTCTAGTATCTTATCTAATAAAAGTGTAATATTGAAATTAACCATTTCTCCGGGACGGCTAAGCCACACCCACCAGCCAATCAGAGTGGCTGTATGCAAATTAACCCAGCCAAGATGGATGCTGGCAGCCAAGGAGCAAACAGCAGCAGGTGAGTCGCTGGCGGAGGGGCGGGGCGGGCAAGGGGGGGTCAGAAGTGGCACTGGGACAGGCCTAGAGGTGGCCGGGCACCCCAGTGGCTCTGATCCTGCCTCGGCGCTGGGGCTGCTGGAACCTCAGCGGCCTGGGACAGGCTAGGAGTGCGCCCTGCGCCCCAGTGGCTCCCATCCTGCCTCAGCACTGGGACTGCTGGGACCTCAGCACTGTGGGACAGGCCTGGAGGGTGCCCGGTACCCCAGTGGCTCTGAGCCCCCCTCGGCTCTGGGGCCAGCAGGCAGGTGAATGCTTAGGAGCCAGTAGCACCGAGGATTCCCCAAGTGGAGAGGGTATAGACCAGGCTGAGGGACCTCCCTGGGTGCACAAATTTTTATGCACCGGGCCCCAAGTTTAATAATAAAATAAAATAATATATTTAAAAATAAAGGATTTAGAATGTTATTAAATTCTGTTTCTAGTATCAATTTTCTTCAGGTAAAACGAAATTTTTTTTAAAAATTGATAAAATTAGTAGTTAACTATGTTGTGTGGATGCTATTACATTCTCAATTTTTAGGGTTTTTTTTTTTTCCTAATAAAATCTTAATCTGACTGAGAGATTTAATATAAATATCAGGTGAGGAATATAATTATCATTATTTTATGTAAATTTCAGAAAGCAGCCCAAAAGTGATACTCAGTAAACTAATTATATTAGCTGTAACAACAAAAAACTGATAGTGAATTGTCATAAACTTACAGATCAAGTAATTAAAATTTGTTCATAGAAAAAAGAAATATGGGAAGGTTTCCTAGTAGGCTGTTGTGAGTAAGGTAGTTACAGTCGGTTCTTATTTTTAGCAGTAGTTATCTTCTATAAAGTTGCTGTGACACTGAGTTAGTGAATATTAAATCATTACTCCTAGGAGAAATACAGGGTTAGATTCCTGTGAGCCCTGTTCACAGATTTTCTCTAACTAATCAATACATAACCTTTTTTTATGTGTGTTTCTATTTAGAAACACCTTATTTAGTACATGATTTTACTTATTAACATGGAACCTACTTTCCAACAGCTCTACAATTCATGTCTAAAAGAAGCTTACCTCAGACATGTTTTTTTTCTTAAAAGTACAGGATAACAGTTTTGCATTATGCTTGGGAGCTTTTTAAGTAGTGAAATCACCAAAAAACAAAACCCCACATGAATGCCCTCCAACTTGGAAATCCCAACTGGGCTCTAAATGACTTACTATGTGGTAACTTTCCATTCCTTCCTCTTCGGTTTTGAGGGTTCCACTGCGACTCGTTGCATTCCTTGGTCCTCACATAGGGCACCACCTTGCCTGGGCTAGCAGACCCTGAGCAATGGATGAACGGATAATTCCAACACAACGTTTGCTGTAAAAGAAAAGCTAAGGGATGGCCCGGCTATAGCAGCCAGGCAGCCTCAATTGCCTGCCTTGTTAGGCTTTTATTGGAATTTTTATCTTTAGATGCAATCAGTAGGGTGAGTAATCTTGGGAGGACACATATGTTTACATTGTCCTCTAGGCAAGGGCATCCAGGGACTAAGGATTCCACTAAACACTCGGGGTCTGCATATGCACACTCGTTTGGAAAGGTGAAGGAATAATTAGGGGCACCACCTTTGACACTCCCCTAAGTCTCCCGAGTCGGAATTCTGATAAACCGGGTAGGTGGCTTTCCACATACTTCCCTTTTCTCAGAATATCCTCCTTACAAACTTCCCAACCAAGTCTCGTGTGCTCGCCAACACATGAATATGAAAAACGTGGCATTAAATGGATCTTGGAAAGTGTGGACGAAAGGGGCCACATGCTAACCTGACAAGCTCAGAGAAGGCTTGCATAGCAGTCTTGCAGACTCAGAGACCTAAAGTCACCACAAAGGTTGGTCTGAAATTAAACTTTAACTAAAAGCAGTTATGGTGGGTAGTTATATACTAAGCCGGTATCTTCACTGACAGTGTCAACCTTTACCTTAACTGAGTTTGTCTTTTTGCATCTATAATAACATACTCTTTGAAATGTCTAGGTAACTTGTAACTTCCCTTTTTCTGGACCACTTAGGGCACAACCTAAAGTGATGGGCGCCAGGACAGATACCACAAATTCCTTCATTAGCATGTTAATTGTTCCTGCACCCACCTAAGTATGTGTCCATCATTTTACATTTTATCCAATCCCAGGGTTTCCCCCACCCCTGCATTGCTTTCTCCTGTCTCTCTAGTCTATCACCAGTGGATTCCATGTAACCCACCTAAGTCCCCTTTCCTTTGATTGCAATGTATAAATACAAATGAAACATGTTAATCTCCAGAGCATTATCTCAATTCGTTGAGGTTCTGCTTCCCAGCATATGTGGACAGTTTGGCTCAAATAAACACACACAAATTCTTTACAGGTTTCAATGATTTTTTTATGTTAACAAAAGGGCACGTGCATAGTATGAGAATTGAAACAAGACAGAGCATTACCTTGTCCCATCTCAGCTGGGAACACTGCGGTAAGTGACTCAGATTTTTCAATACTGGGCATACCTGTGAAAGACTGGGAAAGTGCAAAACTGATTTTGTTGTTCCAAAGAAATTTTAACAAGTGTATATATTTGCAAGTATGAGCCATTTCTGCCCAGTCCTTCAGCCTTATGATTTTTGCTGTTTTACTAGGTTGAGCATTTACTCTTATGCAGGAATTTATTTTCGTTCATTTGTTTAAGGATCACCATTTCAGGATATCAATTTGCTTTCTGTAGGATAACCCACCTGAGCTGCAACTTCAGCTGAAGCCATGCAATGACTTCCCAGAATGCACAGCCTTTTCATAGTTGTTTCATTCAATATACAAAGAAAGGATTTATATTTACTCTTGTAAATTTTGTTTTGAAGTGCCCACTAGTTATCGATCCTTACTCTTGCAGGCATGGCTGTCACCTCTTGTTTGTCTGGTTTTGTTTCTTGAGAACTTGGTGTGGCTTCTGCCTCCCCAGGACCTGCAGGCTGCCAGTTCTTGCATATGCAGGCAGCTCAACCATCAGGTTAGGAGGCCCCAAATACAGTCAGACAGAAATGTGTATTGCACTCCATGTGTAGTTAGGGTCCTACTGAGTGTGTTGACAGCTCTCAGGGTAATTGTCTAAGTCTTTCTTTATTTTGAGCATCTTAGGAAGTGGCTCTGGATCGTGGGAAGACAGTATCTATTCTCCCAAAATCCAGAGAAAAACAGCTCTAAATATACAACATAGATATCTTGTGCCTTGTACCTTTGCCAGTAATCTAAAACTTTGATAACTTTCCCGTCCTTGTAAATTCTCCACTTGACCAGAATATCCAATCAACCAATCCCAAACAACAAGCCACCCTTGAGTAAACAAACAGAAAAAAAAAGCGGAGAAGTAATATTTAGTTGTCATTTTTTGAAGACCTGTAAGAGAATTTTATTTATAGATTATTCATGCATTTGAAAGTTGATTTTAACCTCTATTATAAACTTAGAAATATATATATATATATTATTGATTTCAGAGAGAAGCAAACATCAATGACAAGAGAGAATCATTGATTGACTGCCTCCTGTATGCCCCACACTGGCAATGGAGCCTGCAACCCAGGCATGTGCCCTGACCAGGAATCAAACCCTGAACTCCTGCTTCATAAGTTGATACTCAATTACTGAGTCATGCTGGCCGCGCTTCCCAGAACTCTTTTAATGAATAAGGATACAATAGTGAAAAAAAACTTCACCTACTTCAAAGAGCTTAGAATCTGGACATAGATAATTATATATACCTTCTAAGTTAAACTTCAAATGTCAATTTTATACTGTTTAATTCCAAATTTTAAATATTCCCAATCATAAGTTTAAAAAAATAAATAAATTCTTTTATGGAAAAAGGCAAGCATCTCTGTACATAAATTCACTTTTTGACATAAGAAATATTCTTCCTTTGGTTCCTCAGAGATATTTATGTTCTTCAAACTTATACATCCCTTTTCTTCTCAGTTTGTTAGATTCAAAGGGCTTCAATCAAATGAAAGGAGTTCTTATATTCATTTATGAGAATATATATGAGAAAGCTTGAAAATGTTCTTCAGTTCTCAACATTATAATGTAACTAGGGGCCCGGTGCACAAAAATTTGTGCACTTGGGTGGGGGGAGTCCCTCAGTCCGGCCTTTGCCCTCTTGCAGTCTGGGACTCCTCGGGGGGGGATGTCCACCTGCTGGCATGCCTGGCCAGTCTGGGTGAGGGGCTGAGGGCCATTTTCAGGCTGCCCACAGCCCCTTCAGGGTTCACGCACTGGGGGGTGGGAAGGCTGGTGAGTGCAGGCATGGACGTTTCCCATCAGAGGGCCCAGGATCGCACATGCCTGGTGGGCCCCCACCGCTGAGGGGACACACCTGGTGCAGAGCTGGGTGGAGAGCCAGGGGCAGACGCTGGTACAGGATCCCTCGGTGGGCTCTGCTGCTGAGCGAACACACTCGGGGTGGAGCCGGGCAGCGGACTGGCTTCGGATTCTCCACACTGTGCAGCAGACGCTCCTGCATGCCCTGTGGATGCCCCCACGGGGCGGATGAAGGCAGTGGACCCTGGACAGGTGCTCCCGCACACCCCCAAGGAGGCCCCCAGGGCGGAGCCAGGCAGTGGACCCAGGACAGGCATTCCTGGATGCCCCCAGGTGGCCCCTCAGGGGTGGAGCCAGGCAGCGGACCCGGGACAGGTGCTCCTGGACGCCCCGAGGAGGCCCGGGCCAGACCCTCCCCCACTGAGCTGACACACCCGGCACAGCTGTGCTGGCCTCGAAGGCTCCCAGTGCAGAGCCACCCTGCCAGCTTCCATCTTGGCTGGGTTAATTTGCATACAGCTGCTCTGATTGGCTGGTGGGCCTGGCTGTGAGCAGAGGCTCAGCCAGCCTAGGCAGGCACTTGCAACAGAAGCCTCTGGTTTGCTCTAGCTCCATGGTTGCTGGCCTCCATCTTGGCTGGGTTAATTTGCATACAGCTGCTCTGATTGGCTAGGAGGCATGGTTTGGCTGGTGGGCATGGCTTGTGTGTCTTGAGTAATGGTCAATTTGCATATTACTCTTTTATTATATTACATGGAAATCCACACACATGCCAAGGGGATGTTAGAAGTCAAACAAGAGACCAAGAGAACAACAAGCAACCCTTGCTTTGTATGGAGCCAATATGACAAATAGTGATTATCATGATTTAGTTATATTATACCAGTCCCCCAACAACATAAAGTTTTAGTTACCACAGCATATTAAGTGGATAATTTATAACTGGATAAATAAAGTGGAGAATAGTGTGGCAAAGAAACAAAATGTAAAAATGCTGGAAGTAAAATTAGAATCTGTTACAAATGGAGATATTGAAGAAATGGCTAAGAATGGGAATATGGACATGATGTCTATTGAGAGCCTCCTGGTATACAGCCAGAGAAGCTTAATTAAGGCAAACTTATTGATAAAAGTGAGCAAAGTAATTGTGACAAAGATGTCTCAGAAGCCAAAAAGAAAATTAATGATAGAGAAATTACATAGATATTTTACAATATTGAAAGTAGGAAGGATAAAATCTTGTATGCTGATCCAAATTTAGAAAATATGACATTATGCTAATGCATAGAAAAGTTGCTTACACTGAGTGATAAGTTATGTCAAGAAAAAAGCAAACACTGTTCAAACTTTACTTAAGTTTTATACAAAGAAATAAGGACATCAAGTTGTCAATACTTCTAATGGCTTACATTATAGTGAATTAAATATAACCGTAAATTACTTGCCGGTCTTTCCATCTAGAAGTGAAGTCTATGTCCCATCACTTGCAATCTGGACTGGAATTGTGACTTGTATTTAAAAAAATTACAGTGTAGCCTGGTTGGTGTGGCTCAGTAGTTGAGCATTGACTTATGAATCAGGAAGTCACAGTTCATATTATTGTTCTCATTCTCTCTCTCTGGGGCTGACAGCAGACCCTGAGTAATAGATGAATGATCACTCTGACACATTTGCTGTAAAAAAAGAGAAGGCTAAGGGACTGCCTGGATAAAGGAACTAGGCAGCCTTGTTTGACTGCCTTGTTAGGCTTTTATTGTAACAGCAGTTTGAGATGAAGTTTACCTTTTAGATATAATCAGTAGGATAAGTAATCTTGGAAAGGCACAGGTGTTTACAGTGTCCTTCAAGCAAGGACACCTAAAGATTAAGCATAAGGATTCCAGTAAACACCTGAGGGTCGGCATGTGCACAGACTTGTTTGGAAAGGTCAAGGAACAATTAAGGGCATTGCCTTCAGCTCTCCCCTAAGTAGGAATTCCGATAAACAGGGTGGGTCGCCTTAGCCCACTTCCCTTTTCTCAGAATGTCCTTCTTACAAACATTCCAACCAAGTCTCCTGTGCTCCCCAACACTCTCTGAGACTTGAACATTGAGTTTTACATTGAATCTCTAGTTTTCCTTGACTCTGTGGTTTCTGAAATTAGCTTGAGATGATATCTTTGCTTATAATCAAACTAACTGAAACAAATTTTTGCCATCATCTTTTTCAAAACAAAATTTTTTTAAAGCATAACCTAGAGTACAGTGATAACAAAATATCAGCGTTTTTTGTTTTTGTTTTTGACCATTACTCTGTCTATATAATATTAAGAAAAGTTAATTTGAAACACAGGCAGATAGGGTTCAGTGGAAAACAAGGCAGGTGGAACATAGGCAGGGGCAGACACAGCAGTCTGAGCAGCCTCACCATAGGAACCACCAACCAAGCAGAAATAATAAAATGTTTCTGGACTCAGAGCAGGAGGCATGGGAAAACAAGGGAGGGCCTGCAGTGACAAGATGTAAAAATGCATAGGAACAGAGAAAGTTCAGCATAGGAAAAGAGAAAGAACACATACTAGGAGAAACAAGGAAAGCTCAGTCAGTTGCTGGGCAAGAACAATTGAGGGAATCAGCCAGATGATGACACAGGTAGATATAGAAGCAGGCTTGTGGCAAAAATATAGCCATGGACTACAAGGCTCTACGGGGCAGCCCACTATTGGGTCCTCTCCCCGTGCAAGGAGTCTGAATCTGCTTGTAATAAATCTTCCACACTTTTGCTTAAATCTTCTGTCTGTGGAGCTCATCCTTTGGCATCATGAGACACAACCCCAGGAAAAACACCTGGGCTCACTGTTGCAGTCATCAATATGGTACATTCTGTTTCACAAGTCTCAATTTGTAAAAATATATAGCTTGACTGACATTTATTCCTGACACTTATCTTTATTTTTGTCCTTTTCTATAAGCATATAGTAAGTACATCATCATGAAAGTTAAATAAATTCTCAATAAAAGTTGATTTACTCAATATTTATATTTTAAGAAAAGCACTAAAATTAACTCTGAAGTAGAAATGTGTTATAATTATATGTCATCATCCTAGTGGTATAAAGGAGATATATAGTATATTTTGAAATTGGAAAGCTCTAGTTTTGATTAATTACTAAC
Source organism: Murina feae (assembly GCA_004026665.1). Lineage (NCBI taxonomy): Eukaryota > Metazoa > Chordata > Mammalia > Chiroptera > Vespertilionidae > Murina > Murina feae. Next base: position 41,748 of record PVJC01006817.1, on the reverse strand, counting down.
CCATTCACTTACTGTGTAACATTAGTCATTGAAATTAGAGTCTCAGATTTTTGAACTACTAAGTGGGTAATTATAGGACTTACTCTTCTAGGATTACCACATGAATCTTGTAAAATTTAAATGAAATTATAGATTTAAAACACTTACCTTAATGCCTAGGCAGTTATGAATAGACACTATATATTAACTGCTTTTATTAAGTAGATAACACATTCTCCTTTACATTTCCATGTCATGTGAGCAGTGTTACTGAATTAACTTTATTCACAATAAAATGTACATGGAAAATGTAAGTACCGTGAGGTTGAAGCTACAAAATGGAAGTGAACAAAAAATTACTGACCAATTGTAATTACCACATGATCTACTTACTTTATATCCTTGTTAATACTTGAAATTAATTATAGATTCTTTTAGTACTTCTAATTTTTTACTAACTCTATGTTGAAACTTGGAAATATGTGATTTGATTTAATAAACACCTCTCCTTGCAAATATTTCTCCTGTGATAAAATGTGACTACTAGGCACAGTCATTAATGAGTCCATATTAATTATATAATAAAAGTGTGACATGCTAAGTAGACCAGACATCCTTCCAGATGACCTTTCAGATAAAGCAGGGGCTGTGAGAGCTGAGGCAGCTACCAAGGGAGCCTCTGTGGTGGTCAGGGGCCAAGGCAGTGGCCCCTGGCTGTGGTGGTGGCAGGGGGCCAAGCCCCTTGCACAAATTTCATGCATCAGGCCTCTAGTGTACATCTAATTTAATAAAAGCATAATATTGAAATTGACAGTTTCTTTGGGATGCCTAAGCCACGCCCACCAGCCAATCAGAGAGACTGTATGCAAATTAACCCAGCCAAGATGGAGGCCGGCAGAGCTGGAGTAAACAGCAGGCTTCCTTGCAGCAGGAGTAAAACTGTTTGCTGGCCAGCTGGGTTTCTCCCAGCTCCAGGCAACAACATATTTGCAACATTGTCTCAATTGTAGAAGCTTCGCCTGAGCCCGACTACTAAGGCAACATTCTTTCAATTTTAGAAGCCACGAGCTGAAGTAGACAGGAAGCTTCGTTACCTACCTAGGCCTTGTCTTAAAGGAACAGTGTATCAATTATAGAAGATAAATAAACCCCAGGAACCTGCTTCCAGCCAGCCTTGCTGGGACATTGGGTCAATGGGTGCTGTGGGCAGCCTGCAAACAGCCATCAGCCCCTCACCCAGGTTGGCCAGGTATCCCAGTAGGGACCCAAAACCTGAAGGTACTGTGGGCAGCCTAAAAGCCTGAAAACACCCCTCAGCCTATCACCCACACTGGCCACACTCCAATGGGGTGAGGATCCACACTGGGGGGCTTGACCAGCCTGCAAACAGCCATCAGCCCCTCACCCAGGCTGACCAGGGACGCCAGCAGATGAACATCCCCAGAGGGATCCCAGACTGCGAGAGGGCACAGGTCAGGCTGAGGGACCTTCTGAGTGCACAAATTTTTGTGCACCAGACCCCTAGTGTATATATATGTGTACATATATATATGACGAAATACTGGTTATGAAAACTATATGACCCCTAAGATTAGTCACTTTTCTTTATTTAAATGTTGTTTTTGAAATTTTGCTCTATATATTTGATAGTGAGAAAGGAAGGGTGAAACATTGGTGAAAGAGAAGCATCATAGATCCCCTGCCTCCTGCACACCCCCTATTGGGGATTGAGCCCACAACCCAGGCATGTGTCCTGAAGGAATCAGTGATTACCTGATTTATGAGTCAGCTCTCAACCACTGAGCCATACCAGCAGGGTGTCACTTGTTTTCAATATGAGAATTATATTCATAAATGGAAACTCTCTGAAAAAAATTTATATTTAGAGTAGAAAAAGTGTTTTCTGATATTGATTTATTCTTGTTATATTTTATTTACATCTGTAGAAGAAGACACATTTCTCATTCATATATGAACACACATTAATTCAAGTTGACTTAGAGGATGACTACTGCTACAGGTATTACAAGATAATTATATCAAAAGTGCCAAATTTTTTAAGGAATGCAGTTATTTTTAGATAAGTTCTGTTTTGTTATGAACACTTACATTTCTGTTTTTAGTTAATGACTCATATTATTGTGAAACAGAATTCATTTTACTTACTTATTAGAAATACTCCTTAAACATATTATAAAATGTTTCACAATAAATTCCATACATTTAATGTGTCAGCTTAGTCTGTTTAATGTTATAGCATTTCTACTTAATAGAATAATGCCTTATTATCTTCATTCTGCAAACAGCAAATATACACAGAAGGATTAACTAATTTTCCAAAGGCAAAAAGAGGGTCAATGCCAGCAATTGGATTAGAGCTAAGGATGTTTTGATTCCCAGAACTGGCTTAAGATAATTAAAAATGTCTCTTTCAGTCTGACTTCAATGATTAGTTAGACGTTGGATCCTTCAGCTTAAACCTTAAAACCTGAAATTTTTCTCACTTGAAGAAATACTAGGAATTCCAGTAAACCAAATGGGAATTTTGAAAGATCTCAATGGATTTATTTGTCTAGGCGTTTGTATTTATATTCTTTTCTCTAATTTCCATTTATTTACTCTATCAACCAATCTTATCTTCTTCATCAAAATATAGTCTTTGTTTCACTTCACTCTTCTCCATGATACCATCTTTACCCAAGACTAAGGTGACCAGATTTTAACATTGGTAAAGCGGGACACCATTGAGGGGGGGAGCGCGTTATTATTTTAATTTTAATCCTATATTTCTTTCTAAGTAATAACAATTCTAACTTGTATTATTTTTCCTCTGAATTTGCCGTAACGTAAGTCATAAGTGTCACTTTCAAGGCCGGTGCTAGACTTTTTGCTGCCACTATAAAATATAAATAATATGAGTACTGGCTGCTAAATTCAAGAAAATTTATGTATTTATGAAATAAATAAATAACTTACTTACCTAAATTATCTGAATAGCTGATTTGTAATGACATTACTTATTTAACTAGCTTACTAGCATGCAGTACGATGTGTATCGTCTGAGAGACAGTTACAAAATGTTTTCGTCGTTGCCAATCCCAAAAAATGCCATTGTTCATTAAGTCCAAACAATGGTAGTTGAATTCTAACAACTGATCAACAAGGCGAACTTTGATAAGCAGTTCTCTATAATCCGTTCTCAACAATTATTTGTTATTATTAAAGTTTAACATTATAAAATTAACAAAAATAATATAAAACTCATATCCTGGCTACATAGCCACATGGCCGCCGAAAACCATATATTCCCTTCCCGTTTGTCCGTAGTTCCCTAGCTTGTCGTGCACTCTTTCCAAAAATTGGGACTTTTTTAAAACGCTGTGGGACACGGGACAAAATGTTAAAAATCAGGACTATCCCGCCAAAAGCGGGATGTCTGGTTGCCTTACCCAAGACACCTGTCTCACATATGACCTTGCCACTGCTTTTGCCCCCATTTAACAACTAGAATGGACTTTTTAAGAAAAGTGTATGGTCTTATCATTTGGGGGCTTGAAATACTCCAGCAATTTCCAACGCAGTTTGCATACTTTCACATCAGCATTTTTTCACTTGTGTCTTATTTGGCTTCTTCAGATTTTGCTAACGGTTCTATATTAATCCGGTGCCGCCCAGGAATGCTGTTTATTTAGATTTAGAGACTTCCATTACTCATTCCGTGCCATTAGCATGCTCATGCACTTCCATCCTATTTGCCTCATAACTTTTTTTACTATTTGACATGTTTCCTGTTGATTCCCGCTTCTTTGACTCACACAGCAGAGTGAGAAATCAGGAACCATACCTAGTTCTCCATCCTCACATGTCTCCCATATTCAGATGAGTATCTGTAACATATAAATATCCAAATAAATATTTTTAATGCAAGTAATGATAACCGGAATGATAGTGAGCCAAGGGTTTTTTCCCGGGACATGTCTCATGATGCCAAAGAATGAGCTCCTCTGACCAGAAGAATTAAGCAAAAGTGTGGAAAATTTATTACAAGCAGATTCAGACTCCCCTCACGGGAGTGGGCAATAATGGGCTGCCCCCTTGAAACTTTGTAGTGCAGGGGTATACTAGTATATTTGCTGCAAGGCTGTTTCTGTGTCTATCCATATTGTCACCTGATTGATTCCCTCGATTGTTCTTGCCCTGCAAGGACCTCAACTTTCTGTTTCTGTGTGTTCGTACACCTTGTTGCTGCAGGCCCTCCGTTGTTTTCCCATGCCTCCTGCTTTGAGTCCAGAATCATTTTGTTATTTCTGCTTGGTTGGTTTCTGTAATTAGTCTTGCTCAAACTGCCATGTCTGCCCCTGCCTTTGTTTTCCACTGGACCCCTGCCCTATCTGCCTGCGTTTCAAGTCAACCCTCTCATTAATAGATATAACCTGAGAAAATTAGAAAAATACATATGTTGTCTACAGAGACCTGTTTCCTTCTAAGGGTAATAATCTTACATTGATAGCACCCTTGATTATATATCTTGTGACAAATTAAATCCTCCTTCAGAGAAACTAGGGAGGAGAAAAGGAATTGACACCATAAGGAAAAATAAATTGGCACACCAATCTAAGCTTATTTTTTTTTTAACAAAATATCGAATATGATAATCAGGTTCACTTAAACAAAGTGAAATAATTTAATTTCTACAACTCTTTTATGGTGCATCCATTTATATTCTAAACAGTACTTTCGAACTCCAACATAGAAAATAAAGTATAAAGAAAACAGACTTCATTATATGTATGAAAAACTGAGTATTATGACACTACAATTTTGTGTCAGAAAATGGCTACAAAATATGGTGATTCAGTCACATTATAGGAATCACGTTTTCGTCTTTTGTGATTATAAATTGGTAGATGTTATATATAAACTGTAGTAAAAATTATTTCTGTGGTTGGACAAGATGACTTTTGAGGTGTTTCTTTGTTTTTTTGTGTTTTTTTGTGTGTGTTTTTTTCCCATTCATGACATTATACAGGTTAACAGTGATTTGGGATCATATTGGTAGTGTTATAAGCAGTTTCATACTCATTTTGCCTTTGATCCAAGTACACAGTGGAATAATTTTTAAAAATTAAATAATAAAATAACACATTAAAACTTGGATGTGCCCAAGGAAACTAACTTTATTTCATCTGGAGATTTATTTTTAGTTTATAAAATAACATTTAAGCAGTGGTATTTATTTTTCAAAGACCACTAAGGGAGCCAGTGATAGCATTGCAAAGTTGTGCAAATAGTATCAATGTGTTAATGTCTTAAAATAATTTATTCTGAATTCTCTTATTTTTTTAGAATTTTAGGTGGAAAATCAGTGCACCAAAGGTTAGAGTAGTCTCTCAATGTCCTTAATCCTAACTACATGCTTATAACCAGGTGCTCCACTAGTATCTCAGCTCTTTCTAGATTTCCTTTTCTAGCAATGATTTTCCTGAGGGGAAATAAACTTGCTGTTTTGAGTTTCAAGATTGCCTACATATAGTAACTGAAAGGAACATGAGATATTCTGTGAGCCTGCCTTTTTTCTGGGAGGAGTTTAAGTTGGCTGGGAGTTGTTCACATTTTAGTGCTTTCTATTTCATGTTTGTGTCCTTAATACACCAGCACCACTGGGATTCTATGCTGTGGCAAAGCACCAATGAGTTGTTAGAATCCATTTAGACTTTCTCCGGTCAGAGCATAGGCAAATGAATCCAGTGGTCATTCATAAAACCTCCATATGTATTAAGGGACAGGGAAAGGTTGCTGTATAATTTTTAATCTTTTACATCAATCAACATTCATTGAACATCTTACAATATATATGAGAAATAAAGCAATAATTTTTTTTAAAAAAGCTAAGATGTGTGCTATGCACTCACTGAATTCATACACAGGAAGTATAATTTTCTAATAAGGGCTGTTAATAAACTAATGAAATTAGAATATTTGAATTTAAGTGCTAGATTCAGAGAAGCTCTAAATAAGATATAAAAATAAATAGCTCCTATAAAAAGTGTTTCCCAACAGAGATAAAACTAATGAAAAATGTTTAGTGGTGTAAAACAGCCACGTGTAATAAGAATTCTACCACAGCTTAGCATGTTAAAGGCAATAATGGGGACAGTTGTAGCTCCAAAAGTATGAGGGAACCAAGTTTTACAGAACTCAAAAGAATGTCTCCTGGCTAACTTAATAAATTAAGATGAATAGATATCAAATGCTATATAATTTGCAAATAAATATATAGACATTAAAAAATATATCTATCGATTAGCTAGGTAGGAAATTAGACATGAGTGGCTGGGGCAGGGCCTGCCCTGGGGACCTGATGGGTTGGACCAATGCTGCTCTCAGACCACCTTTTACAGACTGTCCAGCAGCCAGCAGACTTCCATCAAGCAGGTGTGGAACCACCCTGTTCATGGCATAAGCTAAGAGGTAAAGGACATGACCTGAATGAGACCTTCCTCAGGCCCTGGAATAATTATTATAAAATTTGCATTGTGGTTTTGGCCTCTCCTGAGGATTGTTTTTTTTTTTTTTTTTTTTCTGTATGCATTATGAGGAAGGGCATGCACAGAAGAAATATCCTATCAAATAAAAGAGTAATATGCAAATGAGTTGCCACTCTGTTACAAAGATGGCCACTCCCATAGCCACAAGATGGCAACACCCAGTCCGGCTCAGCCCCGCCACTGAAGTGGTCAGGCCTGTTAGCCAGGCAGGTAGTGGGGGAGGCAGGGGCCCAAAAGATGAACAGAAGGGGATGGGGGTCCCCTGCCCAGGCTGCAGCCTTTGCCAGAGGCCTCAGGCCTGGGCAGGGGCAAAACCAGTGATTGCAGAGGCCTGGGCTCCATGGAGCCAGTGATCAAAGGGGAAGGGGTGGAGGCAGGAAAGCAGGGGTCTGGGGATCCTCTGCCCAAGCCTGTAGCTTTGGCCAGATGCTGTAGTGAGAAAATGATGGAACTGGCAATGGCAAGGGGCAGGATGAGAACTGGTGATCACAGGGGCCTGGGCTCTGTGAAGCCTGTGACTGCAGGGCCTTGGGGATCCCCTGCCCAGGCCTGCAGCCTTGGCCAGAGGCTGAAATCCTTGGCTGTGGTGGAGCCAGCAATCACAGGGACTTGGACAGGGATGGAGGCAGAGATTGCAGGTACCTGGGCAAGGGTGGAACCAGTTATTGCAAGGGTCTAGGGGTCCCCTGACCAGGCCTACATCCTAGGCCAGAAGTTATAGGCTTGGGCAGGGGTGGAGCAGGGATTGGAGGGGCAGGGGTGGAGCCAGTGATCAGAGTGAACTATAGAGAAAATACCTTTTCTCACTGCTCATTGGCTAAGCTCCCTGTATGCCACTGGTAATATTCTTAGTAACTTGGGTAATAAGAATCCCTAAAGGTGATCTAGGGTATTTCCACCACACTCCTAGAGAAAAAAAATGAAGGTCCACTGCTGGAGGGCTAAGAAATGTCATATCCTGCCCTAGCCAGTTTGGCTCAGTGCATAATGCCTCAGCTTGCTGACTGCAGGGTCTGAGTTCAGTTCTGACCAAGGGTATGTACCTAGGTTGCAGGCTCCTCCCTGGCTGGGGCCCAGGTTAGGGCTCATGCAGGAGGCAACCAATCAAAGTGTTCCTCTCACTTTGATGTTTCTCTCTGTTTTTCCCTTCTTGTCCACATTCTCTAAAAATCAATGTAAACATATCCTCAGGTGTGGATAAAAAATAAAGAAAGAAATGTCATATCCTGTGAAAGACACATCTTGAAAATGCCTAAAGAAAGTTGTAATTTCTTCATGGTGAAGGGACTGGAGTCCATGTTGATGAAAACACCTTGGTGACTGCGGTGACTGGCAGTGGCTATAGCAGCAGGGTGATGGGGCTGGTGGCTTCCCCTGATTAGCCTGGTCGCCTCCCACAAAGGGAGACCAGACTACAGCTTAGGCCCGCACTCCAAGGGGAGCAGGGAGTGAGCCTAAGCCATCAGTAGGACACCCCCTGAGGGCTCCCAGTATGTGAGAGAGGGAGGCTGGGCTGAGGAACTATGCCAAGTGCAAAAATTTCGTGCACCAGGCCCCTAGTAGTTATATAACCCCTTTTGGTCGATCATCCCTGGATGCAATGAAAGTCTCCACCTAGAAAATTCCTCATTTAAACCATATAGCCCAGGGAGTTCAGGGCCATTGTCTTTCTCAACGGGCCTGCTCCTTGCTTAGAGTGTATACTCAATAAATCTCACTTAAACCGAATTTTTGGTCTGGAACCCAGATTCTTTGTCCACCAGAATCAAAGAATGAGTCCACAGAAAATGATATAGCAAAGGGGGAGATTTATTGAAAAAACAAGTATAGACTCCCACATAGGGAGAGGGAACAGTCCCACTGAGTTCCTTTCCCTATGGCTTATAAAGACTACAGATCCTGGGGCCTGATACCCCCTCAGTTGGGTCACTATTCCCCTTCCACATGTGAGGTTTTCCCTCCTCCTTCCCTCGGAGCTTTCTTTTTTCCATCGGAATGAAGGGCTTCTTTCTCTTTATTTTGTAAATATAGTCATTTCCTGGCTACTACCAGTTCCCTTGTCCTATGTAAATGCAACTGTTGCTGCTGCCTTGTCTTATGGAGATGTAACTGCACCTGGCTTCCTTGTATTATGGAAATGTACCTTCTCCTAGTCTACAGCCCAAGGCTTGTCCAAGGACCCCAATTCTAAGAAATTCCTAATCCTGCCTATGTTCCCCCTAAAATTCCTGCTTCACCACTTTGCTTTACTTTCATTTTCATTGACCTTAAAATCTTTTCTGGGTTGATGAGACTGAGGTCACAGCCAGTATCCCCAATCTCAAAACAAATTTAATGTAACTTTCTTTTGAGGGGGGAGGGCGATGTGGGCAAGTATTCAAGTTTTCATTATCCTCTCATAAAATCTACATGTAGATATTTAAAGTTTTCTCAGTATGTCAGGTGACTTTTCTCCTCAAGATGAATATAAGTTCTTAGAACAAAGTTCTTGCTCCACACCATGGAAAGTATTTGTCAATGATTTTATTGACAAATAAAATGCTAACTAGTTTCCCCAAATACTTGTGTTTGGGGAAACGCACAACTGGGAAGACTAACTGTAATCAGTCAGTATTTGGTTATTATCTGTATTTATAAAATATTAATTGTAGCTAATATCTAGCTAATACATTTTATTAAGGAAAACTAATATAAGGTGATGAAATATCTATCTAATACTTTTTATTTGAAAAAACTAATATAAAGTGATTTGAAGATATTTAATAATGTTTCTAAGCTCCCAAATCATTACCAAAATGATTACAGTATTCAGCTTTATAACAGAATATTAGTAATAAATTAATTTGTTTGGAACAAATAATTTTCCTAGACTATGAAATCATGTTCCTATAAGAGAAAAATTGTCAGCATACTTCTTTCAAGAGTAAGTATATAACTGATTGAGATATTAACTTATTTCTCCTTTTATATTATGGAAGAGGATAATATTAAATCTCAGTAATAAACATTTAAGAGAGCAATTTTGATATATCAAGGGTAAATGTGAACCACAGAAAGTCTAAGATTTATTTTTACATCAGAAAATACAATGTCATATGATGTGTCTACATAGGCAATCTTAAAATGTCTTAGTTCATCATTGCCAAAGGATTCTAAATCCCAATGTTAGTCTACATAGTTCTTTTTAAAAGTTTCTTCTCACTTTCCCCATTTCACTCTTAAAAGAAAATTTAAGTCAACCTTCTAGACTTTTGAATTTCTGTTTATATTTCCAATTGTGTATCAAGTACATTCAGCATAAAAAAAAACAATAGTTGCTGATTTGAGATATTAAATTTCTCCACCCGTGAAACTGCAGACAAAATTGATGTTTTGTACTCTCAGTCACAAAAATAACTGTGATTCTTGGTCCGAAAGAAGTATAAAGGAAACATTCATTGCATATTATATCTGCAAGGTATTATTCTAAGCACTTTACGTGTATTTTCTCATTAAAATTTTACAGAAATGCTGTAACTTGTAATTATATTACTCACAACAGATGATACAATTATGTTTTAGATGTTAAATAATATATCCTGAAATTTAAATTTATTTGATTCTGATCCCAAAGCCTGTATTTTCACTCAGAAAACTGCCTGGCTTTTCCTCATTAAAACATTCACAAAAAGAAGACATCTATGAAATTCCCACTAAGAAAAAAAGTAATACATTGGACATTTAGTAACTAGTTAGAAGAGATAAGTACCTCATCTCCAGAAAATATATAATAAAATTTATCCCACATCCAACATTGAGTCCTGTCCAGAACAGGCCTACTTAAAAAGATTGTCTGTTCCTGCATAGAAGGGGTAACTTTAGGGATAAAATAACTGGACAAGTCATAATTCAAGATGAGATATACAAAGCAGGAAACAGGATTCTAAAAATAAGCTTCAGTCTGATTATTGGTTAGTCAGGAGGAAACTAAGAGAGGCAGTTGGCCATGACCCCACCTTAAGAATCAAGAATAAGAGTAACACTCAGTTTAAGGAACCAAGAAATTAAACAGGAGAAAGAGCTTAAAGAACAACCAAAAGGCAAAAGAAAGATTAGTTGAGGAAGCCCAAGAAAATTTATTTGAGTTAAATTTAACATATGAAAGAAGGTGGTTTATGCAGATGGGAAGCAATAGTGAAACACATCTCTTGACAAACCATAAATCAAGTCGATAAGGCCTTCTGTGTCTTGCTAAGAGCTTTTGACTTGTTTCAATTTGACATAGCACCTTACAAGTTACTTATATTTTTTTCTTACAATTCAGTTATTTCCAAGTCCCAAAAGTATCTTCCTTTTTGTTGTGAATTATAACACACATAGGTACAATTTACATATTATAAAAACATAGCTCAGTAAATAATCAGACCCATGTAACTACCACTCAGGTCAACAATTAGTATAAATTAAAAAAATAATTAAAAATTAGAACAATACTAACAATATAGAAACTCTCATTTCACCTTTTGCAATTCTTCAAATTAGCCATAATTCTAACTTAAAAAATTATAATCTATATTTTCCTTTAAGAAAATAATTATATCAATGACATAATCCAATATCGAGGTTTCTAGTTGGTTTCTTTTTCTCAATGCAGTTCATGAACAAAAATATTGAGAAAAGGAAACTAAATGCAAACTATCTACATTAGATTATGTTGAGGGCAACAAGTTTGTTTACTCTCATTGCTGTATTCTTCCATTGCATGGGGATACTACATATTTTTATATAATATTGATGCACATTTTTATCAGATTTTAGCTATTATAAATAATGGTATTATTCACATCCTCATACTTGCTTCTATGTGCACATCGTGCATATATCTATGTTATATAGCCATTAATTAAAATTTTGGATCAAAAGATTTGTGCATATTAAATTTATTAGACAATGCCAATTTTCTTATTACAATTTATTCAGCCAATAAACATGTAATTTGCAGTGGTTCAGCATATTCACCAAAACTTAGCATGGTCAGTAATGTGAGTTTCAGTCATTCTAGTGGATGTGATGTGGTATCTCATTTTACGTTATATGTATGCATGATGATATAAAAATGATATAAATACGGTAATACTTTTCTGAAAGAGGGAGCAGGGGTTATGATATCAAAGGAATAAAAATGGTTCTTTGGAATTGTTAATGTTCAATACCTTAAGTTGTATGGGGGGTTACAATCTATCTAATAAAAGACTGATATGCAAATTAGGTGTCAGTCTCTGACACAGATGACTGCCCCCTTAGCCACAAGATGGTGGCTGCCCAGTCCAGCTCAGCCCCACTACTGAAGTGGTCAGGCCTGTTAGCCAGGCAGGTGGCGGGGGAGGTGGGAGGCCTGAGGGGCAGAACAGGTGATCAGAGGGGGCTGGGGGGTGCTCTGCCCAGGCCAGAGGCCTTGGCCAAGGGCCCCAGGCATGGGCAAGGGTGGAGCTGGTGATCGGAGGGGGAAGGGGCAAAGCTAGTTATCAGAGGGGAGGGGTATGAGGGTACCCTACACAGGCATAAGGCCTGGGCAGGGGCAAGGCCAAGGATTGCAGGGGCCTGGGCACCAGTGGAGCCAGCAAAGCAGGGGTCTGGGGGTCCCCTGCCCAGGCCTGTAACCTTGGCCAGAGGCTGCCAGTGGGGCAAGGGCAGAGCTGGTGATGGCAGAGGACAGGATCAGAGCTGATGATCACAGAGGCCTGGGTTCTGTGAAGCTGGTGATAGGGGTTTGGGGGTCCCCTGCCCAGGCCTGCAGCCACAGGCAGAGGTTACAGGCCTGGGCAGAGGTGGAGCTGACATTTGAGTGAACTACAGAGGAAACACCTTTTCTTACTGCTCATTGGCTAAGCTCCCTGTATGCCACTGGTAATATTCTTAGTAACTTGGGTAATAAGAATCCAAAAAGGCAATCTAGGGTATTTCCACCGCACTCATGCTCAAATTTCGTGCACAAAGCCTCTAGTATTTATATAATTGAACTCTACTCAGCTGTGTAAAGAAAGAAATGTTACCTTTTCTAACAACATGGATGGACTTGAAGAGTGTTATTCTAAATGAAATAAGCTATTCAGAGAAAAACAAATTCTATATGATTTCACTTATAAGTGGAATATAATGAGCAACATAAACTAACAAACAAATAGAAACAGAATCATATCAGAGAGAATAGATTAATAACTATCAGAGGAGAGGGAGTTGGGGATAGCTGGGTAAAAAATGTGAAGGGATTAAGCAAACAACAAGAACAACAACAAAACACACACAAAGGCATAGACACAGACAGCAATATTGTGATTATCAGAGGGAAAGGGGGGTTTTGGAGGTAGAAGAGAGGCAATGGTGATGGAAGGAGACTTGCTTTGGCCTGGTATACACAAATTACAATATACTGATGTTTTGTAAAATTCTATAACTGAAAACTATATAATTTTATTAACCAATGTCACACCAATAAATTCAACAAAAATTTAAAAATTAAGTCAAAACAAAACTATGCTTTATCTCTGGACTTTCTATTCCCAAACATGCTACCACTCTAATAGTGGGGGAAAAATACAAATACAAATTCTTTTTGAGATACACTTCAGAATACTTGACCTATGCTATATTCCTCAAGATCTTTAAAAACAAGAATTTTCAAGATCATCAAAAACAAGAATTTTTATAAACTGTCACTGCCAAGAGCCTATGGAGATATAATAACAGAATTTAAATAGTATCTTTGAATAGAAAATGATGTTAGGTAAGACTAAATAATCAATAAAGAATAAATTTAGTTGATACTAAATATTGGTTTACTAATTATAATAAGTTGGCCATACTAATGTAAGGTATTAATAATAGGGAAAACCTTGTGAGTGGATATATGAATGACTGTGTAATTTTCTAAATTTTTCTGTAAATCTAAAACTGTTCTAAAACTTAAAGACTTTCAAAAATTTACACTTATTGGAAGATATGTGACTTTTTTTTTTTTTTGCTGGAAATGCAAGCTAAGGATTTATAAGAGACTTGTTGGTATTGATACTGCCCCTTCCCACTTCCTATCCAGTTTTCTTCTTCAGACAACCTGGAATGGATATACTCTGCCTGGAAAAGCAGTAGTCACACTACATGTGAGCATCAAATGGTGAACATGAAGACAGGATTGATATTGATCCTGAGAATGACTGAGCAGGAAGAATAAACAGAAAATATGCCTGTTAAAATTCCATGGATTCACTGTACAATTCTTACACTACTACTCTAAACTGTCTGGAAATATATTTTGCACCAAACAAATCCTTAGATATAAAAGAGATATGATGAGAATAAATGGCCTTGCCTAAAAATGAAAGTTGTATCTTAACATACATTGGAAGATATATTTTCCTCTAGTTAATTTATATAAATTACAAATAATATGCTGTAACACTGATATTTTATATTAAAGCACCACCATTTTCACAAAGACACTTCAATATAGATTATGTTAATGAGTGTACAAACACACAGTTTGGTCAATGGATCAGAGTGTTTGCAAAACACACATTTTCTTACATTAATGACTTCAATTATTAAAGCAAAGTCATCAGCAAATAAACAAGATTGGTCATGTAACTACAGACTCAAATACCCTAGTATGCAACTGGATTATGAAAACAAGCAGCTGTACCAACAAGATAGGCAATCAAATAGACAAAGCGTTTCTCTGAATTAATGGAATATGTGCCACTTGACAAATTAAAGTGCTGAAATTGTGAAACAAGTTGATTTGGATTATCACATTTATTCAAAACAGACATGATTTAAATGAGATAATTATGAATCTACATCAGAAAATACACTGGTTTTTAGGTAATAAAATATAAAAATGTATTTAGAAGATGTATAAAAAGCAAACTATTCTAAGTATAATTAAAGTTAACAAGTAAATTGTTGATATTTAGAAATAATACAAGAGGTAGACAAATTAGCTGATATTTCAAATAATAATATTATAATATGTTAAAATATGTAATTTTTAGTAAAGGTATAATCCAGTCCACTTCAACTTTATGATTAAGTTCAGGTATATACAAATACACTATGAGAAATTAGCCATAAGTAAAAATAATTAATACATTATTCTATCAAATAAAAGAGTAATATGCAAATTAGGTGTCACTTTGTCACAAAGATAGCCGCCCCCAAAGCCATAAGATGGCTGCATCCAGTCTGGCTCAGCCCCGCCACTGAAGTGGTCAGGCCTGTTAGCAAGGCAGGTGGCGGGGGAAGCAGGGGGCCTGATGGGCAGAACAGGCGATCAGAGAGGGGTGGGGGTCCCCTGCCCAGGGCAGAGGCCTTCACCAGAGGCCTCAGGCATGAGCAAGGGTGGAGCTGGTGATTGGAGGAGCAGGGGTGGAGCCAGTGATCAGAGAGGTTTAAGCGTGCCCTACCTAGGCATAAGGCCTGGGCAGGGACAAGGCTGGAGATCGCAGGGGCCTGGGCTCCCCAGAGCCAGTGATTGGAGGATCAGGGGCAGAGCCTGCAATCACAGGGGTCTGGGCACCAGTGGAGCCAGCAAAGCAGGGGTCTGGGGGTCCCCTGCCCAGGCCTGTAGCTTTGGCCAGAGGCTGCCAGTGCGGCAAGGGCAAAGCTAGTGATGGCAGGGGCAGGATCAGAGCCGATGATCACAGAGGCCTGGGCTCTGTGAAGCCGGTGATTAGAGGGGCTTGGGGGTCTTCTGCCCAGGCCTGCATCCTCAGCCAGAGGTTACAGGCCTGGGCAGGAGTGGTGGAGCCGGGATTGGAGGGGCAGGGGTGGAGCCGGTGATCAGAGTGAACTACAGAGGAAACACCTTTTCTGACCACTCACTGGCTGAGCTCCCTGTATGCCACTGGTAATATTCTTAGTAACTTGGGTAATAAGAATCCAAAAAGGTGATCTAAGGTATTTCCACCACATTCCTGGAGAAAAAAATGAAGGTCCACTGCTGGAGGGCTAAGAAATGTCATATCCTGCCCTAGCCAGTTTGGCTCAGTTCATAATGCCTCAGCTTGCTGACTGCAGGGTCTGGGTTCAATTCTGACCAAGGGCATGTACCTAGGTTGCAGGCTCCTCCCTGGCCAGGGCCCAGGTCAGGGCATATGCAGGAGGCAACCAATCAAAGTGTTCCTCTCACTTTGATGTTTCTCTCTGTTTTTCCCTTCTCTTCCACATTCTCTAAAAATCAATGCAAACATGTCCTCAGGTGAGTATAATAAAAAGAAAGAAAGAAAGGTCATATCCTATGAAAGACACGTCTTGAAAATGCCTAAAGAAAGTTGTCATTTTTTCATGGTAAAGGGAATGGAGTCTGTGTTGATGAAAACACCTTGGTGGCTGTGGTGACTGGCAGTGGCTGCAGCAGAGGGGTGATGGGGCTGGTGGCTTCCCCTGATTAGCCTGGTCACCTCCCACAAAGGGAGGCCAGACTGCGGCTTAGGCCCGCTTCCCAAGGGGAGCAGGGAGCGGGCCTATGCCGTCAGTAGGACACCCCCTGAGGGCTCCCAATATGTGAGAGGGGGCAGGCTGGGCTGAGGACCCCCCCCCCCAATGCACAAAGTTCATGCACTGGGCCCCTAGTGTGACCTAATTAACTATTATGTTGCTTGATCTGTTACCAAATATATGTGGTAAATCTTTTAAAATAATAATCATGAAAGAAAGAAAACAGACTCTAAATTTTATTTGCAATAACTTCAACAATGTTTGATATAGATTAGAAAAGATACATAGGTAAACCAGATTGTCTTTATTATTTACTTTGCACATATTTACTTTATAAATTTTGTCATTATTAGTTGTATAATACTTTAAGGTTATTTTAACTTCATAAATTTACTTTTTTGTGCTGAGCCAGCTCAGCCAGCCGTTGGAAAGCCTGAGTGAGGGTGGTGAATGGATGAAGAAGTGACAGACAGTGAGAATAAGCTGGGCCTAGGGTGGATCTTCCTGTGCCTGGCTGAGGCCACAGAGAGACCCACATGGCAAGCTGAGCCTTTATTTTATAGTCAGAGGTAAACAAGGTAGTGGTCACCATAGTTAAAATGTTTTTGTTGAGTTTCACTTGTTTTGGCAGCACTTGCTGCATCCCCCTGAGTCCATTAGCTACCCAGATGTGCCATATAGTATCATAAGGTTAAGCCTGATTATGCTAAGAGGGCTGTGCCCTCTAAGCTGAGAATTGCTTGTGGCTTTGCCAACAGGTCAGTCCGAGGCTTAACCCTATAACTGCGCCCTATACTTTTTTATTCCTAAAAAATTGTTTCATCTTAAATATACTTTTTTTCTGATGTAATACAACAGTTTCATCCTTATTTTGACTAGTTACCCTTGCATAATTTTCTCCATCCCTTTCCTTGCAATACATTTGCTACTTTATCTTTAAAGATCATTTATTTTAAGCATCACATATTTGGGTCTCTTTTTTCTCCCACTTAATTTGAGAAACTGCCTTCTAATTGGATGTCTATACTATTTATATTTGATTAAAAGAGTTAGGCTTATTTTTATCATAATGTTTTTATTTGTTTATACTTTTCTATCTCTTCTTCTGTCCTTCTTTCTTCTTTTACTAGCTTCTTTTATTAATACTACTAGAGGCCCAGTGCACAAATTTTTGCACTGGTAGGTCCTTAGCGGCTGCCGGCCAGGCCAGGTACTGCTTCCCTTCCCCCAGACACCTGCCACCACCACTGGCCTGGGCCTCCCTCCCTTTCCCCAGCCGGCCAGCCCCCTGGTTGAACTCCCAGAAGAACTCTGGTACAGGGGGCAATTTTCATACTATGCTTTTATAATATAGGATATTTTTATAATTTTATTTTGGGGGAGCTTTATTACTACAGCTGTTTGCTATGTTAATGGTTGTATTTAGGTATAGAGTATACACTTTTGGTGTATTACAATCTACTGTAGGTGACATTATACCATGTGCCATATAGTATAAAAGTTTCACAATTTTACTTTTATTTTTTATGGGCCTTTATTATTTTACACATTTTAATTCACACAAAAATTACTTATCTTTGTAAAATTTGAACATGTTAAAAAGAGATTTAAGAAAGAGAGTATGTTCTTATATAAGTATACATATAGCTAAAATTTTTGGTATTCCATATTTATTTATATGGATTCATAATTTCTTCAGCCTGAAGAACAGACTTTTATACTTTTGTAATTTGTGTCAGTTAAAGATGATTATTTAAGCTTCTGCATATCTCAAAAATATTTATTACTCTTCAGTTTTCTAAAAATATACTCTGTGTCTATAGCATTCTGGGCTGGCAGATTGATTTTTATTTATGATACTGTTTACTGTCTTCTCCCATGCATTGTTTCTAATAAAAATCTGCTGTGAAATTTATCTTGGTTCCTTCTCATGTGATAAGTCCTTCTACTTAGGTTCTATGGTGATTTTTTCTTTATCATTTTTTTTTAACAATTTGTTTGCTTTGTGCCTTTTTGTAGTTTACTCTAGTGTTTGTTGTTTGAGTTAGTGAACTCCTGGATCTGTGGATATATAGCTATCTCAAATCTCGAAAATTTTCAAATTCAAATTTTCAAATATATTTCTGATTCACTTCCTCCACTGGGGATTCCAATTACCCACACTTAATTTTCTTTAATTTGTCCCACATATTAATGGTGTCCTTTTAAATTTTTTCATCGCATTTTTTTAAATTTAATACGTTTTTATGGTTGTTTTCTAGGTCACAAGTATCTTCCAAAATATCTCATCTTTTTTTTAATGTTTATTTATGATTTAATATTTAAGCCTAAAGCACACTGAGTTAAGAATTTCACTTTGAGAAATGATTTTCTAGGCGGAGCATCTGCTTCCTGCAAAAGAGCATACTCAGTACATGTTAATTACCTTCCGTTTACCGTCACTGGTCCCGCAATACATGAGTAACACCCAGACCCTGCGCTGTGGTTTCTGAATGTTCCTAGTTAAACCCTAATTTCGCTAACTGCCCACGATTTTCTGGGTTAAACTCATTTTCTCCCGAATTATTTGGCTATTTTTGAAGATGAAGTCCACAGAGCTCTGAAATGATTCTCCTTTGGGAGAGGGGAGTGGGGCGGGGAGGAAGGGGACACTTTCCAGGCATTAATATCAGCAAGAGGCTGCGCAGATCCAGCTGGCGCCACTGGAAGGTCAGTGACAACAGGGGAGGAACTCATTCACTCACTTTGGGCAAAGCTGTGCCCCACACGTTGCTGCAGACACCGCTGCCAGAGGCTTCTTCTGGAGGGTCCGTGGGCTCCGAGACCCGCGCTGGACTCCCCATTTACAGACATTTCATCACGAAGATCCTTACACTCAGCATCTGAAGATGATGGTTTTCATGTGACTTTTCTCAGCGTCCACAGCCAACACCTTCAATTCATTCCGGACCTCCATTCATTACTCCCGGGCCTCAACCTGCAGGTCCGCTTCTCTCTCTGCAGGTGCGAAAGTCAGGCCAATGCATTGCCAAAGCCTGAGGCCCGAGGCTGCTCGCCGACCTGGGCCCAGCCAGAAGGCGCCAGGACTTCCAGCCAAGCCTCCGGCCTCCGAGAGCCAAAATACCTCCTCTTCATCCCACCTGGTGTACTTTTCCTTCATTCATTTTGTTTCCCTTCACTCGGAGTTTCATTTGGATCCTTCTGTTCCATCTTTCATGCCTCTGCTAACAAACAAATAGCGCACACCTATGAAAACTGTTTTATTAACCTCGCCTGCTAATTCTGACTTCTCTGTCACCTCTATATCAGTTTGGATTGACTGATGTCTTTCATCCTTAGATTGAATATTTCTGCTCTTTGGCATCTCTGGTTGTTTGTTGTTTTTTTTAATTACAAGTAAAATATTGTGAATTTTACATTTTTGAGTGCTACTTTATTTGAATATTTTTTATTCAAATACATACTTCTGAGCTTTGCTCTGGTAAGCATACCCGTAACTTGTAAACAGTAATTTATCTGCTTTAGATTCTTGTTTTGTTAAGGGCCCAAGAGCTTTGTATAAATATTGTTAATTATTCCTCATTAGTTATGAAAGATTCTTCTGAGAATTCTACTCGATTATTTATAATTTACCAGGTTTTCTCATATAGAACATTAACTATTGTACATATCATGTGTGTGTGGCACTGTTACTCTTTTTAAAATTTATTCATTTATTTTAATATTTTATTTTATTTTTATTGCTGACACAGACATCTCTCATTTCCCCTCTATGCCCCACTCCACCCAGAGCCCAGCCCTGCCTTCCCTCTGGCCCTCCCCACATTGTTCTTCGTGCCCGTGAGCTATGCATTTGTGTGCTTTGGTAATTCTTTTCACCTTCTCTCAACTAGTCTGCCCCACACACCTCCCCTCGGACAGCTGTCAGTCTGTACCAGGTATGCATACCTCTGGGTCTCTTTTGTTCACCAGTTTATTTGGTTCATCAGATTCTACATATAAGTGAGATCATGTGGTATTTGTCTTTCTCTGACTGGCTTATTTCATTTTAGCATAATAATCTCTAGATCCATCCAAGCTGTCGCAAGCTGCCTAGTATTCCACTGTGTAAATGTACCAAAGCTCTTTATCCACTTATCTACTGATGGCACTTGGGCTGTTTGCATCTCTTGGCTATTGTAAATAACACTGCTGTGAACATAGGGGTGATGTATGGTTTCTGATTGGGATTTGGGGATTCTTAGGATACATCCCCAGAAGTGGGATTGCTGGGTCACATGGCAGTTCCATGTTTAATTTTTTGAGGAAACTCCATGCTGTTTTCCACAGTGGCTGTACCCATCAACAGTTTTTCCTCCCCATTCTATCCAGTACTAGTTATTTGTTGATTTACTGATGGCAGCTATTCTGGCAGGTGTGAGGTAATGCCTCATTGTAGTTTTAATTCCATCTCTCTGATCATTAATGACATTGAGAATGTTCTCATATGCATATTGGCTATTTGTATGTCCTATTTGTATATTCAGGCCTTTTGTCCATTTTTCAATTGTATTGTCTTCCTGGTGTTTTGCTGTATAAATTCTTTATATATTTTGGAAATTATCCCCTTGGCAGATCTGATATTGACAAATATTTTCTCCCATAAAGTGTGTTCCCTTTTCATTTTGTTGATGGCTTCTTTTGCTATGAAGAAGCTCTTATCTTTTTGAGTGGTGGCTTCCCAATCTTGGAGAGTTTTCTCTCATACTAGAGACAAGATGCATGAAATTCATGAAAAGGCCTTGGCCCCGGCCCCCCTGCCCCTCTGCCCCTCCTGCTGCATCCGGGGACCTCTGCTGCCTCTGCCAAAGCCCCTGCCTGCTGCAGCTTTGTCAGGAAGGAAGGACGTCCCAAAGGACGCCCAGTCTAATTAGCATATTATGCTTCTATTATTGTAGATGTGTGCCATGTACTATTTCCCTGGACACTTATGGGGAAAATCTCTGCACTCCTCTCTCTGTTCTACTTTCTACTATTATTTCTCTGTCCTATGAACCTCATCTATCTTTGCTTTCCTATATTCTCAGCCCTACCCCCCAGCAACTTAGAAATGTCTTCTATATTCATTGAGGTTTCTCCTCAGTGTTTCAGTCTGGAAACTCTCTCAAGGCAGTAAGCAGGGATATTCATAAGGATTAATATTTTTTCTTCCTATCACTTATGGATTATCATTTTTTTATTTTTTCCTGATACAGTGTGTACTAGAAAACCATTATTTTATTTCCTTTGCCCATTTTTCTATAGCTTTTTATAGGAAAGAAGTTATTGTTCCTGTTACTCCATCTTGGCCAGAAACAGAGTTCTATGTAGAACCGTATTCACATTGGTTCATCAGTGTGTTGTACGTACCCCTCTACTTAAAATTCATTGGAATAAGAAAAAGATTAATTAATAGGGCAGCCCTAAGTAATGACATAGATGGTAGTCCATGAACACGCAGGAATACACAGTAGTTGAGATGAGTGAATGCTAACACAGGCTAAAAAGATGAAGGAGACATGAAGTGTAGCTTAGCAAACAAATCAATGCCACTCTACTAATTCCACTTGGGTGTTTCAATCCTGAGCAAGTTATTTAACTTATCTAGGCTTTAGTTTCTTGAAGTGTAAAATTGGGATGAAAATAATGTTCACCTCATGGAGTTCTTCAGGAGAGTTATATGCATTAACATGAAAAATGTCTTGCACATTGCATTGACTCAATACACTGAAGTTCCCATTCTCCATTAAGATTATCACAGCATGTGGGGAGAAATATTATTCAAGACATTTTTGCTGAAGGGAGAACTTAAATTGAACTTACTCACCCTTGAGTGTAAATTCTCAACAGGAAATTACAAAAGTATAATTTAAGGAGTGGATAAAGCACAAGGAAAATATAACTGCCTTTCAAGCTTTACCTTGGGGAAACAAGGGGACTCTGGCTCGCACTGTGTAAAGTTTTGGTTAGTGCTTGAGGGATTTAGAGTGCCATAGTGATGGCTCAGAAACTTACCTGGCTGCCTATTTCAGTCAGATAATTTCAACCAATGCTGACATTTTCTCTCTTTAATGGCTCCAGTTTAGGTAGAATCAGCTAGTCGCCTTCACTGTCCTCGTATTTCTCATCCCCATTATGCTACTTAGTTTGCTGACTCTTCCTTTCAATAGCTGCCAGTCTACCAATTTGAAAGATGGCTGGTTCCAGAATCCTTTGACATTCTCCTCCCTGCAGTCATTCTATCTAAAAAAGATTATGTTGTTTGTGTTTTTGTGCAGGTTATCTACAGTGTATGGCTAAGGACACTGTAATCAAAACAAAATGATAATTATCTAATTGAGAATGTCCAAGTGAAGTAACACCAAAATGCACAGGATTCTTTCATCCTTCGTAGTTATTCAATAATTTACTATAGAGGCAAAGAGGATTGTACTATGAAAAGAATTCCTGCAGGGAAAGAGCTCATATTGTGAGCCTTGGTGGCTTTAGACATGTACCACATGAATACCTTGGTTATCACTAAGTTCCTTCATAGTGTTTACATTTTCCTGGTGAATTCAAATGTGGATTGAGAGAGCTAATGTAAATACTGATCAGTATTATTTTTCCAGTTGCTTTCCTCCCGATATTCCCCTTCTTGAGGGCACACACCTATTGTTTTTGTTCCCATCCGTTTGGGTCCTCATAGGGAGATCCCTCGTATAAGCCTGTCACGGAAAGTCAAAGAATCTAACTATTTACATGGGCCACTAACAATGGTACTTGTATCTCAAGAGAGATGTATTATCTTCGATCTCAGAATGGCATGCTTTATGGAAAAGAGCACTGGCTGGAGCTTAATCTCTCACCCGGAGCACACGATGCCGTGGGCTGCCAGCAGTTTGCCCTGGATGTGGTGAATTGCTGCTGCACACTTGAGTTGGCCCATTTTAGAAGTGAGCTATTTGATCACAGAGTAACAGTTTCCCATCAGATAAAGCAATCTTGTATATAGTATCTCACTGGAACAGTGTTGTTAAAAACAAAACAGAAAAGTAGTGAATGGGACCAGCTGGTACATGATACGTGAGCTGTTATTTGTCTTTTAAATGTGCTGCTCCTCCCCCTCTCACCCCTCCCCAGGCCCCAAAAGTGGCTCTGGGTTGGAAGCAACATTTTCATTTCACAAATACCATTTTTCGTATTCACATCATTACTTTGGGTATAGACGAAACCAATTGCAGTATGGAAAAGTCATCTCAGAGAAATGCAATTTTCCATTCAGCAAGGTGAAATGCCTTCACTAAGGCCAAGTGACAAGTAGTTGTCACTCAAAGGGCAGCAGAAGAAATTCCAAATTGCAAGACAGATAACTTCGATCCGCTATGCGATGACCTTAGACAAGTAACTACATAGACATTGCAGCTGCGTAGCTGGAGCAGAAAGGGGACCTGAGGCAGAGATTGTGTTACCAGTACCTAGGCTCAGTTTTCCAATTAGGAGTTATTCAGCTTGCTGTCTTTCAAGATACGGACTATGCTGCCTCGGTGGCAATTCTGCCTTACAAATCTGGCATCTCTTTTGCAAAAACAGAAATTAAATCCTGAAACATAGTTCCAGTGGAATCTTATGAGGAAAAACAAGACACATTTTAGCCTTCAATTCTCTGCAAGTCAAGCAAAGTAACAAAGGAAATAGAGGCAGAATGTCAAGGCACAAGATACACGAGAATATTTTAATTGCAATGTTGCTTACTCACCTTTGGTCTAAAGAAAAACACAATACAGTAGTTTCAAAGATTTTGGCACTCTCCTGAGTATTATAGGAGAGTGTCTTAGGAGAAAGTCAGAGATTAGCAAATGAATCAACACAGTAAATACACTCCACTATTTTCTATGTATTTTTTCCTAAATTAGTTCTCAATATCACACCAAAGAGTTCCCAGCATCTCAGCTTCATTTATTGTACAAAATCCTTGAGAATTCTGATTTCAGACCAAGTGAATGAACAAGAAGGATCTCTCCTGGTAGCAAGAGCACCCGCCTTAAACTGTAAGCTCTCACAAGTTTATCTATAGTGCTACATTACTGGCTATAAAATTACATTCTAGCTCCCATGGCCTACCACCATCAGAATCTATTTCAAAACATCCAAAATGCAAAACCATTCACAAGTTCCCCTACTACTGAATAGGCAGGGATATAAGTCTATTTATAAATTTGGGGAGTTGTGCGACTGAAGGGTTTGAGACTAGAGAATGAGAAGATATTCTTTCCCTGGGGAAGTCTGCCTTAGGATCATTAAGCAAGGCTGGGACATACTGCCTCATCCTATGGGGAAAAGGTGATAGATACACTTTGTGGGAGGGAGAGTTACAGGGACTGGGGCATGGGAGTCACCTAACTCATCTAACTCCCCTATATGCTCTCATTTCAATTCCCAGGCTACCACTCTTTCTCCAGAAAGTGCTTTAGCTGTCATTTTTAAACACTGACACATCTAAGAATTCAAAGGACATAACTGGACAGCTTGGAAGTTTAACCTTTGAATTCTGGGTAACTCAGCTCTTTAGAAACTTAAGATCGAGTATCTATATCCAGTCAAAAAAAGTTACCGGTGATCTGAACATACTTGGAATAAAAAAGTGTGGGACTTTGTATTTCTTTCTTTATTTAAAGTTTCTAGTTATTAGACAGAGCCAACACACACTAAATTGTGATATTCTTCATGTCCCTCATACTGTTCTTTGGCAGAATCTGCTCAGTTTCCTAAGACCATATGTTTGAGAGGCAAGCACAGACAGGAGTTAATGGAAGTCTTTTTGCCCATCATGCCAAACCCTACCGGACTCATCCTTTAATGCTAGATAGATTCGTAAGCCCATCTAATTCACAAAGATGTATCAGAATCTCATTTCAGGAGGGTCTGTGGCCTGAAGTAACCCACTTCTGGTGCTAATTTCTATCAGGGAAAGTTCATGGTTATACAAACCATTACAGTTTGTTGAATCTGGATCAATTTTGTTACAAGATACAATGCAGCTAATAGAATGTTGAAAGGAAAGGAGTTTGGAGTCAGGTCAGGTAATGACAGCAATAACATCATGGGGTGTTAATATTACAGGGTGTGATCGGTCATGAACTGATGAATCCCCAGAGCACACATACTGCCACTCATCTGAGGAAAAACAAAATAATAAAATAATTAATGGACTGAGGTTTCTCTTATACAAATATCTTTAGACAATGTGATAAAATTAAAGATGGAATATAAATAGTTTGCAACTTCTAATGAGTCAATGGATCTAGGCAACACAATCAATGGTTGATATAGCAAAGAGTGATATTCAGACATTCACCTCCTATTGGAATTATACATCATCTATCACTCCTATCAAACAAAATTGAAATGGAATCTGACTGAGGCTCTTGATCTAACTTCCAATTTATTTCAAGTATGAAAAGGGACCAAACAATATGTGAAAAAGCATTACAAGGTTATGATCAGCAAAATTCAGATCATGAAGAACGTAACATGACAAAGAATCTAATTTATTCAACAACAAAAATAACAAGCACTGCAGGAAAAGAGAAAGATGGAAAAGACAGAACGTAAGTACTGAGAGAGAATTAAGATGCACATCAATAGATTGTAATATATGGACTGATTTGGATCCCACTTTAAGCAAATAGAAAAATCTAGCCAATCAAATAACAGAATATTTTTAAGACGATTGGATAAATGTAAATGTTAACTGGCTATTCTGTGAGATTAAGAGATGGTTAATTAATTTTGACATAATTGTATTTTTCCTTTCAAAATCCCCTAGCTTTTAGAAACATGTAATAAAATATAGAAGAAATGACATATTTCTTTAAATTGGTTTGAAATAATGCAGGAGTAAGGAGACATGGGCATACTAAAACAACTCTGGCCATGTAGGTAGTCTTCCCTCTGTTTTTGTGTAGGTTGAAATGATTTCGTGATATTAGTTTTTAAACCTAAAAATGAGAGAGAACTAAATGAATTGTGTCTATTTTATTTATTTATTTTTATTTTTTTTTTAGTGAAGCACCTGAACTTGAAGACTTGCTAGAGAAACAGAGAAAAAAGAGCTGCAAAATGTCTAACACTTGCACACCTTTGGTGGCTAAATCTTCCCAATTATTTATTTGGTGACTACACGATACAGTGAGGTGGGTTTCTGCTTCTCTCTTCTTGCCTCACCACCCTGTCTGTGCCCCAAAACAGCTATTGGGAGTTGCCTAAGCCAGCAGAAGCATTATCTTTTCTTTTTTCTTTTTTTATTTATTTATTGTTGACAGTATTACAGATGCCCCCCATTTCCCCCTTCCTTTGCCCCCCTCCTCCCAGCCTCTCCTCTCCCCTCCACAGGCCTTCACCACACTATTGTTTGTGTCCATGTGCTATGCATATATGCATATATGTTTTCTTATTTTTGTGATATTTAATATTTCTATTGTTGACACTATTAAAGATGTCCCCCATTTCCCACCCTCCCTTTGCCAATTTTTTGTTTGTTTATTTTTAAGATAAGCAGTACCTACACATATGTTGTCATCCACAGAGTGCTACCTTCAGATTTTATTTTTTATACAAGGGAGTTAGGAGCAGTTATCTACTTAGAAGTGTGAGTGAGTGTGTGAATGCCTTGGTGACACTCAGAGTTTTATGTTGTTCTTTCCTCCATATTACTTCAAAACCACCAGACGCCTATTATGAACAACTAAAAACTGAACAAATTTATCTTTTATGCATTACTATTTAGGAAACTTAATTTTTAATTCAGGAAAATAGTCATTGGATATTACAAAATGCTCTGTCACAAAAGAACATAAAATTTAAAGGTTTCTTATAAAACTGAAAATTTCCATTTAATTGTGTATTAATTATTTCTATACAACTTGCTAGACATTTTTAAATTTATACATAATCCTACATGTTTTAATTGATCTATACCTATATCTAAAAATTTATCCATATCTCTAAATCATCTATATCTAGAAAGAGAATATTTTATATTATTCCTCTGTTGTGAATGTTAGCTTATAAATAGAACTGTAGGAAGCAATTACAGTAGTTTCAATTAAATTATCCAAATCACTTTGCAGGATAATGAAGTCTACAGAGATCAAAATACATAACCATAAAACACGTATGTGTTTTTTATTATTTAAGTACTAAATTACTTCATTGCCATGTTGCTGATTTCCTGTCCATGGCTGTAATTAATCTCCTAATGATCACCAAAGAGAGACACATTTTGATGGCAAAAAAAAATGAGAATAATAGCTTCCATGAATTTTGCAAAAACCAATTTAACAAAATGGTCCTTAACATAATGGATAACTTCCAACATGTATAAATAAATGAATTCCAGTAATGAAGCATTTCCTTTGAAGACTAAATTTATACATGAGAATCCTCTAGAAAGAAATCTTATCTATTTCACAGTGGGCATGATTATAAAGTTAAATATATAGCATGGTTTAAATGGAATTGTGAAGAATGCGGTTAACATAAGACTAAAAAAAAAGGTCAAGGGCATCTTATATAATAAAAGTCTAATATGCAAATCAACTGAATGGTGGAATGACAAGTCACTATGATGAGCATTGACCACCAGGGGGCAGACACTCAATGCAGAAGCTGCCCCCTGGTGGTCAGTGTGCTCCCACAGATGGAGCACTCCTCAGCCAGAAGCCAGGCTCACAACTGGCAAGCACAGTGGCGGTGGTAGAGGCCTCTCCCATCTCTACAGCAGTGCTAAGGAGAAGCGAGCAGGCGGGTGGTAAAGAGCAAGGGGTCCCAGACTGTGAAAAAAATGTCCGAATGCCGGCTTAGGCCTGATCCCTTGGGGAACAGGCCTAAGCCAACAGATGGACATCCTCCAAGGGCTCCAGGACTGCTAAGGGGCATAGGCCGGGCTGAGGGACCCACCCTCCCGTGCATGAATTTCATGCACCGGGCCTCTGGTGTATGATAATGTGAGATCATTTTTAAACATAGGATACTTCACTCCCAGAAGCCACTTTAAAGAGAAATGCTTAATGGTCCTTAAATATCACATTTACATTATGATATATTGTTACATACTTTACTGTAATATCTTTTTCTTTTTAAAAAATATATTTTATTGATATTTTTTACAGAGAGGAAGAGAGAGAGATAGTTAGAAACATTGATGAGAGAGAAACATTGATCAGTTGCCTCTTGCACACCCCCTACTGGGGATGTGCCCGCAACCAAGGTACATGCCCTTGACGGGAATCGAACCCAGGACCCTTCAGTCTGCAGGCCGACGCTCTGTCCACCAAGCCAAACCGGCTAGGGCTATAATATCTTTTTCATATTCATATATATCAGAAGACAAAATGTTATATAGTGTTTTTCGTAGAGTACTGAAAGATATATACAGAATGACATCAAAAGAGAGTTATGTAAACTGTTCATTATAACAATTACATTCATGGTCCTGCTGGAGTCTGGTGATTTTAGCAATTATTTATTAGTAACTAATATGGGCCATAAAGCAATCCAGGCTCAACTCTCTAATGCCTGACACACTCACGTTGAGTTGCCATACTCAAATATGTTCTATTTTGTATACCTGTCATTTCTTATGTACCCTTGAACTTGATACTTCTTCCTTTCCCTTGAATGCACTTCCTTCCTTCCCTCTTCCCCTGAATAAACTGGCAAATAGCTACTCCGTTTTTCAGATTCAACCCTAGACATCACACGTGTCTTCCTCTCCCCACCAAGAAAGAATTGATGATGCCCTGCCTTGGGTTACCACTCTGCAACAATGCAGGTTTATTTTGACATGTGTAAAAACATTTTCAGCCCTAACCAGTTAGGCTCAGTGGAAAGAGCATCGGCCTGTGGACTAAAGGGTCCAGGTTTGATTCTGGTCAAGGGCATGTACCTTGGTTGTAGGCACATCCCCAGTGGGGGGTGTGCAGGAGGCAGCTGATCGATGTTTCTCTCTCTTCAATGTTTCTAACTCTCTATCCCTCTCCCTTCCTCTTTGTGAAAAATCTATAAAGTATTAAAAAAAACATTTTCAAACTGATATTCAATACATCTACCTCTTCATTATAACCATGGTTATTTCTTCCCATGCTGTCAGTATCCAGTCAAATGACTGATTGCTGAATGCATGCTGTGGTTTACCTAGCGCTATCAGTTAGACTATTGCATCCTTAATAATAGGTTATATTTTTCAGCATCAAGTATCAAGATCCCTTAATTTGATTAGTCTTATGTGGTTTAGGGATAGTTTTAGGTATACTATTACATTCAGAGGCTTGGATGTGATCTACATTTGTCTAATCTTGAGGACTTATAAAATAATGTTGAAATATCACATCCTATGGAGAAGCCCTAGACAAGCACAATAGATTGCATAAGGAAAGAAGTGTGTAGGCATCATGAAGAAAGAAAACAAGTATGAAAGATAGAATACATGCGTGGATAATAGAATAAAATATTAAAAATGAATTTAATAGGAGATCCAGAAGTGGAAAACCTATGTACTGATAGAATGATGAACATTTAAAGAAATAATCTAGGTTAAATTTGATAAAAATAATTAAGATTTCAGATGATGTATATTTTGATATATTAGTTTATTCAATGCTATCCCTTCTAGACCCTGTGCGCGATGAGAAGCAGGGATTATGTTTGGCTTATTCAGAATGTTCTTTCGCCTACAATATAATTGGACCCATAAGAAACTCTCAGTGACATTAGATGAAAAAACTAGATCAATTGCTTTGTCCTGAGCAGTATTTAAAAATAAATAAATAAATCCGCATAAAAGCATATTGATGAAACTAAAGAACATAAAATACAATAAATACTGAAAGCAACTAAGAAATCATAGATTATTTACACAGCAGAAACAGCAACATAATTATAAGCAGCAGCAGGAGAAGGTTATGAGCAGCAACAGAAATGTTTTTTAAGTGACCAGTGTCAACAGGTGGTTTTGTCAATAACAGAAAGTCAGCATTCAACGATGTTTATTGCCTCTTCCTTTCTCAAGGACTACTTTCTTTTTCGAGTTTCATAGATTTTATTTCTCCCACTTTTTAATACATATGATCTGAGTGTGTATGTGTTTGTGTGTATATGTGCATATGTGTGTGTGTGAATGAGAGCATACATACTTGTGTGTCTTATCGTAAGTTATGTGGTTATTTTTTGGATAAGAACATGGAGCAAATTCAAAAGCATGGTGTTCTTGGTGGAAGATCAGAAAGCCAAATTGTGTTTAAAACTCTTAATATTTTATTTTATTGAAAAGATATTAAGTGAATTATATTAATATATAATCTCTGAAATCTGAATGGAAAGATGTGGCTCATAATATTGTCATTAGTCTTTATACTATTTAATAATTAAAAATGGAACCAAAATAATTATGTATTGTGATGCTAAAAAACTAATTTACACCACTTTAAAAAGACCGATATCATATGATTTCACTCATATCTAGAATATAAACATGAAACAAGAACAAACTCATAGAGGCAAACAACAGAACAGCAGTTACCAGTGGGGAACAGAGTTGAAGGGAGGACAAGATGAATAAACAGGGCAGAGTGATCAACAATATGGTGACATGGTGATGGATGAAAACTAGAATTTTGGTGGTGAGCACAATGTAGGATATACAAATTGCACACCTGAAACTTATAAATGTCTAAACTTAGAAATAATCAAAATATTACTTCTATTAACTTTCATTAGAAACTGCTTTTAAATTAATTTTAAGCATGAATATTGGCATTTATTTAAGTTTAGAAATAATAATCATTAAATTGAAATATTTACTTCCTCAGTTTATATTTGAGCAAAACAGAGTAAGTTTTCATTGTAAATTTATTCCAGGTACCTAAAACGTATACATTTGTATTCCTGATGGTTATTTTTATGAGCATTACAAATTTCATTTTTTTACCTTTTTCAAGTAAGACCTTGCTCATTTCTGTCTACGGAAGATTTTATTCCAACATTGAGTCATATTAAAAAACATGAAAAGGTTTAAGTTGGCAGGAAACACATGAAATCAGCAAAGCTGAGAGGAACAAAGTAGTATTGGGGAAATTTAAGGAAATACTGCTTATCCAGCATCACCACTGTGGCTGCCTAGAGGCTAGTATAATGAGGCCACAATTCATATCGCATAAAGCAGTTTTGTAATTACCTTCAAATGACCAAATGCTATGGATTTCTGAGGAGAGCTGCATATTTCCAGTAATGAACCAATTTGTAATTGACTGGAATTTTTATCTAAGGCATTTATTGAGCAAACGATATTTAAATATATGTTACTTTAATACTATATCCATACTGGTATACAGAGTTGAATCTTAGGAGCCTATTTCAGAATATATAGTAGTGATAAAGAGATATTAAAAATAAAACCTGTTAATCTTTAAAAACCTGCTTTGCTTAAAGTAAAAGTCCTATATCTAAAATCTGGAACTATGACAAATAGCTAAATTTTAGATTATACCATAAGAAGTTCATTTAGTTCAGTATAGAAAATATATTTACTTAAAATAAAATATAATTTAATTTCTTAATGAGTAAAAAAATGAAAATACTTCCTTTTCTGATTTGCCACAGTCAATTCTTTGCTATCAAACTGACTCAAAAATCACAGCTTCTTTATTTTGTACGAGGGGCCCAGGGCACAAATTCATGCACCTTGAAAGGAACTGTGAGAAGCGAGGCTGTGATGGGCACAGGGGCGGGTCTCGGCCCATCCTCCACGCTTCCACCTGGCCCCTCCCACCACAGCCCCCAACCCCCTTTCTGCCAGCAGCCCCGCTCCTGCTGCCACAGCTTCCACAAGCTGATGGCGCTGGCCCCGCTCACACCTGCTGACAGCGTGGAGTGATTGGGACCAGCGCCAGCAGCAGGTGTGAGTGGGGTTGGCGCTGTCAGTGGGTGCAAGTGTTAGCTGCTGTCGCAATTGCTCCTCAGGGGAAGGTGGAGAAGTCCTCAGGGGTGGCCGGGGCTTGCATGTACTGATGGTGCCGAATGATCGAGGCAGGCACCAGCCACCAGCAGTGGGTGCGAGCGCTGGCAGCAGGCGCAAGCACCAGGTGGGATGCAGCGCATGGGAGCAAAGAATTTTCAGTAACCACCAGGGTCTCACCTTGATGACAGTGACAGGTGCCCCACCTTGATCTGGCGCCCCAGCTCACCTGCTCCACCATCTCACCACAGCCGATGCCCGCCATATTCTGTGTGTACCCTCTGGTGGTCAGTGCACATCATAGCGACTGGTTGTTGAGTTGTTCAGTTGTCCTGCTGTTTGGTCTATTTGCATATTAGGGTTTTATATATACTGTATATGGATATTTTAATTAAGTGAATTGGGTGATTGGTTAATAAGATTATACAGGTTTCAAGTGTGCATTTCTATTATACCAGCTATACCATTTAATAATGTGGATTTTTTTCAATAGATGGAGTGACATACGTTAATATATATGCAATTTGATATGTATGCTATTTTGTTGTATTGACAGCAAGCTTCAAAACTTCCTATGTCAAATTTGCTAATGGTGTTAACATCATAGACATTTTTACTCTTAAAAATGTCAAATTTCATGCCAAAAAGAGCATTTGCGGCAACTTTTAATTCATTACTTTATTTTGAAGAAAAGTGCTGCTGAACATTTTGGGAAGCTTATGGTGAACATCCTCCATCTCAAGATACTTGTGAACACTGATTCAAATGCTTTAAAAGTGATGATTTCTATGTGAAAGACAAAGAACGTCCAAGTCAACCGAAAAAGTTTGAAGACCAACAATTACAAGCATTATTGGATAAAGATGAATGTCAAACTCGAAAACAACTTACAGAAAGATTAAACATTGCTCACCAAATGATTTCTGATAATTTATAACCAATGGGAAAGATTTTAAAGGAAGGAAAATGGGTGCCACACCAACTGAACAAAAGACAAATAGAAAATGGAAAAGTCATCAGTAAAATGTTGCCTCAGTGGCAGGAAAGAAAATCTTTTTTGCATTGAATTGTGACTGGTGATGAAAAGTGGATTTTTTTTTGAGAATCCCAAATGCATAAAATCATGGGTTGATCCAGGTCAACCATCAACATTGACTGCAAGGCCAAATTGCTTCAGAAAGAAAACAATGCTCTGCATTTGGTGGGATCAGGAAGGTGTGGTGTACTATGCTTCTAAAACCAGGTGAAACCATTAATACTGATCGCTACCAACAACAAATAATCAATTTGAACCACACTTTGATCATGAAACAACCAGAATGCGCCAGAAGACACAGTAAAGTACTTTTGCTTCATGATATAAATGTGATGCCCTGAGGCATCCTTGTGTGACTCGAGGGGAACATTACAATAGTAATGTGGGGTGGTAAAATGAATAAGCACAGAATTTGAAAAACAAACAAACAGAAACATTTAATTAATTTTAAAGGCCCATCAAAATGGATTCATGTTTGTGATAGGGGTATGTTTGTTTGCTTCTTTTCTGAAATTTCCATTATCTTACCGTGATTCGCTCTCATTGTTACCAGAGAAATTAGTGGGCCAGATTTTCCTGTTGCTCGTGGGAGTGGAGTCCTTGGGGTACTGCTGAGATCAGCATCTTTAAAAGCCCCCACAGGAGAATAAGAGGTGAGAGGCTTTATTTGTGTGGATTTTCATTCCTCAGTTTTCAATGTCCCAGGCCCCTTAAACAAGTCCTAATGCTGCAGAAAGACCCAGAAAAACTAAGCGACACTTTGAAGAAGTGGAAAAAACACAGTTTTAGTTATTATGCCAGGTGGACTCTGGGAAAGTTCTCCAAATCAGAGTGGAGTAACACACAGGGACTTTGCTTTTATAACCACCTTTGGGGTTCATTGTATTGCAAATATGCCCCCCTTCCCCCTTTGAGGCCCTGGAGGAAGTCCTCCCCCAAGGTGTCCCAAGGTTTCAGTGCCCGCTAACAATCCACCCTTCCTCCAGGGCAGCGCTTATGGCTTCTGTTCTGCAAATTCAGTTTCCAGGAAGAAGGCAATGACTCAGCTGCAGGTCATTAAGAATGCACACTGAGCCTGCTAGCATGAATTCCAACCGCCATCCCCCCAAAGCATCAGGACTATATTTGAATTAGCCCTTTTTAGCCTTCTCACTGAAAAGGGGGCAGCTGTGGGTTCAAGTAAAGCCAGAAGCAAGGCCAGTGTCAAAGTGTCCATTCCATGCTAGAGCTGGGTCCAGCAGATTGTCAGCCTAGTTGAAATTCACTAGTCCATTGTGTGGAGTCCACATGGCCCTGGGCCACGTGGGCAAATGCAGGGAAGTGCCCCCTGCAACAGGAGAGCAAGGAGCCTGGCATGCAAGAGAGCTAGAGGGCCAAAGAGCCCAGAGAGAGCACTTCTTTTGAAACCAGACACAAAACGGGTTTGGACTGCCTGTAACTACTTGAGTCAAATTAAGCAGAGACAAGGTTAAGTCATATATGAGCATTTATTCCAAAAACGCTGGCAGTACAGAGAGAGCCCCAGGTCATCTTGCAAATTCTGTTGTAATGCCTCCTACCAGGCCACTGATTCTATACAAGTAAGGAAGAAAAGTTGAATGCCATTGGGGAGGGGAACGGGATGAGGGCTATTGAGTCTATGGTCTATATGTCTCTTTCTGAAATGAGTTTTAAAGACAAAATAGGCAGGTTTGGGGAGTTTTAGGAATAAGGAATGTCCATGAGAGAGGAATGCATAGATGAAGACTTGAAGATGACAAAGTGTTTATCTTGTACAGAGGATAGAGAAGTGTCACAGGCAAATGGAAACTTTTCTGGCCTGAACAATTAAAACAGCCACAAACCAAGGACAGACAGGGGTTATCTCGGGCCTGAGCAAATAAAATGGCCATAAGTTAGACCAAAAGTAGCCCTGACCTGGAGTAGCTGGGAGAGCTATAAGATAAGGCTTTCTATGCCAGCACAACTGGGAGAAAACCATAAGATAAATCAAAAGTGACTCTAACCAGCAAGATAAGAGGGAGAGAAAGTTGGAGGCACTATGTGGGCTTTGACTTTGAAACTAATTCTATGTAGCAGAACGACTAATAAAGGAAACATGAGTGTTCCAAATTAAGGAAAGGGACCAATAAGAAAAGGGAAGAGTCAAACAAACAACTGCAGCATATATAAATCAGACTATGGGACCCCAAGGTGGGACTTTTTATTTTCCCATTAGAGAGAGAGTGCAAGTGTTTCCCATGGCAGGGGGAGCTTCCCTATGGGGCTCTCTTTGGGGACACCCCTCCCCAGATGGAATTTGTCTCTGCTTCCAATAAACTTCTACTTTTTTTTTTTTTTTTTTTTTTTTTTTTTTTTTTTTTTATGGAAGCCTTTTTGTCTGAGTTCTTCCAACTTTGTGATACCGAATTTTTGGACTGGAACCCAGATTCTTTGTCTGCTGGAATCAAAGAATGAATCCACAGACAGAAAGTGGTATAGCAAAGATGGAGATTTATTGAAGAACAAGTATAGACTTCCATGTAGGGAGGGGGAAAAGGGTTTAGCTGGGTTCCCTTTCCCTATGGCTTATATAGGCTGCAGATCCTGGTGCCTTGATATCCGCCCCTGATTGTCACTATTACCCTTCTAGTTGGTTATTATAGTAACTCTTGGGCTCAAAGGCTGCACCTCACATGGGACAAGTGAGGTTCTCCCCCCTCTTTCCCTCTGGGTTTTCTTCTTTTCCATCTGAATGAAGGGCTTCCTTCTCTTTATTTTGTAAAAATATACCTTCCTTGGCTATTTCCAGTTCCCTTTTCTTATGTAAATGTACCCATTGCTGCTCCCTTGTCTTATGAAGATATGACTGCACCTGGCTTCCTTGTGTTTTGGACAAGTACCTTCTCCCACTCTGCAGCCCCGAGTTTTTCCATGGACCCCAATTCTAAAAAATCCCTAAGCCTGCCTGTATTTCCCTAAAATTCCTGCTTCATTTATGAAGACAAGAACCATGGGAACTCCACTTTTCACTTCAGAGGATCTTGAAGTCTGATAAGGTAAATTTTGCATTGGATTAGATGAGAGAATGGTAAGCATTCCTGAGGCAAATTCCCGGAGTGCAAATCAAAGTGCATCCTGTCCTTTGTTCTCAAAATGTACTTTCTTTTTGGAGCAATGGGCCCATCTAGGCCCCCAAGGCTTCTCTTATCATTTTACAGCTGCTTTGCTTCTTGTAGCACATGCTGCAGTTTCTCGGGCTCTGTAAGAAAACCTCCTCTCCAAAGTTAGCCAGGGACTAATGATCAAATAACTGTAATCCTATTCTTATTAAGTGCCCTCTCCCTAGTCACTATGTCCAGGAGTTTAAATATTCAGGTTCTGGGCCCTTATAGTGGACAAGCTTATTGTGGCCACTGAGTTGTTCACCGGTGGGAATGGCAGGCAAGTATCTTCCCACATCACCCAGACCTTACTAGGCATGTATTCAAACTGCCTTTGCCCAGTCCCTTCTCCCATCCATCAGCAGGAAACAGACTTGCAGAATGTTAAATCACAGCTTTTCAGCAAAGCTGTATAAATGACATACCTATATTATCTAGTCTGTTCTTTACTCCTTTCCTGTTAAATAGTAACCAGGTTATTGCAATGGTTATCACTGTAAATGAAGATGATTCCAGAAAGTTACTTTACTAGAGATGAAATATTGCAATTAATTTCTTGAATTTCAGGTCTTGATTGGGTTATGTAGGCACAACATATGGAAAGTATACGCTTGTTGACTCCAGTACATAGTAGAATTATTACTGTTCACTTGAGAAGGCTAAAAAGGGCTAATTCAAAGGTAGCCCTGATGTTCTGGGGGAATGACCTTTAGCTGAGGCATTGCCTCCTTCACCAAAACTGGATTAGCACTGCCCTTAGGGAAGGGTGGATTGTTAAGCTGGTGTGGAATCCTTGGAACACCTGGGGGAAGGGAAGATGGGAGTTGCAATTCCTCCAGGGCCTGGAGGGAGGGAACATATTTGCAATTCAATGAACTCAGGAAGCAAATATAATGCAAGGTTCCTACTGTTGCTTTGCTCTGATTTGGAACATTCCCAGTACCCGTGCTTGTGATTAAAACTATGATTTCTGCACTCCTTCAAAGCATAGCTTAGTTTTTTTGGTCTTTCTGCAACACACTATACTGTTCAATCTTTCCTTTGTTCTTCCTTTTTTTTTTCATCCTTACAATTTCTTACTCCTTTTGTCAAAGCAAACATTTAACCAAACAATGAAGACTTTATTCTATGTTGTTGCAATAAGGCAGAGAAGCCAGAATTGATTCTGAGCTCAACTCCAGAAAAAAAAAAAAAAAGGAGAATTTTTAAGAGCTGGGATGCAGGGATTTTAAGCCATTTGTGTTGGTAATTGTCTTGATCCAAATGAAAAGCAAACTCAAAAGTCAGTTTTTCAACTTGGAGCAAGGCTGTCAAGTAAATTAATCTCCCACACCCCCACCATCCACTCTCCACACCAAGTGGGAGGAGGGATCATTATGAACTTTTGAGTGTTATATTTGAAAGGGATGGCTCCCAGGTGCTTTAGAAAGACAATCCTGCATTGCAAGAGGCTTTTAAAAAGATTTACATCTCAAAGGGACAGACAAAGAATTTACAATTATTTTCTAAAATGCTCTAAGAAATGGAGGTCATCCCACTAGGGGCTAGGAAGAAGCATGTCTCAAACTTAGTCTGAAGGGAAGAGTAAGGTTATCTTTGATACCATTTAACAAGCTGTGACCAATAAAACATGAAAAAGTCAGTGTGTGACTGTCTTTCCTTGTCACTGTCATAGCTGAAGCTGTCAGTGACATTCAGTGGTATTATCACTTAGTGGTGCTTCATATAGCCTTGGACTTTGAGCGATTATGTAGAAAACAGCTTAACCACTGACCTGAGTTGGACATGGAGAATGAACTTAATTAATATTTCTGGATTCTTTGAAACTGTGACATGACCTGGCATTGCCTAATAGGGAGTGGTTTTAGGAGAGGAGTGCCATCCCAACAAACAGAAAATGTGTGACACAAGCTTATCAGTTGGGAGTGGAGGAAACAATTAGCAGAGGCTGCAGCCATGTCAGTGTTAAGCAATAGCAGAATATTTGATGACTCTGTGTGTCTGGAAAATCAAGATTGCATGTCCAATTATTTTGTAGCTCTAGGGGAAGAGGTCAAAAACAGAATTTTAGTATTTTGGCTTGTTAGTGATTGAATTTTATCTAGTACTACCAGAAAGAGATAAAATAAGGAAATAAATTGATTTTTGAAAAGCAGAAACGAAAGGACGTAAAAACATTCTGGAACTTTGAGTCTTGAAGCTGTGAATAGACTCAAACCAGATATAATTGGTAAAGGTTTTGAGAGGCATCTTCCTATAAAAATAAAGTATAAACTTCGCATTTATTTAGAAAATTCTCTGAGGATTCAAGTACCTAGGGGCGATGATCAAATTAAGGATAGAGAAGACAGTAAAACCTCAAAATTCAACTGATTTAGAGAAAATCAGGCAATCACTTTTCCCCCAAAGCCCAAATTTCAACTCACCAGATTCAAATTGGAAAGTGGAGTTTAGAATGATATACATAATCAGATCTATCAGATACGAAAATTATATCTTAATAAGTAATCTAGGTATGAATATTTGCTAGTGATCGGGATTGTTTTCCTGAGCAGGATGCAAGGGTGATTTCTTTCCTGGGTCCTTGTCCAGATGGATTCAAAGAATGGAGCCATGGACAAAATGTGGTAGGTGAAAAGGGTGGACATTTATTGGGAGCAAATTCAGACTCTCACATAGGGAGGGGGTACCAGGTGGTAACCTCTGTCTGAGTAGAGCATACGGGATGTTATCCAAGGCATCCCTTGAGATAAACTTTAACCATGCAGGTGTTCGGACATTAAGTAGTTGTGAAAGGGCGGTGCAAGACTGACTCCAAACTGTTCCTTTTGTTCTGTATAAATTGCTCCTTTGTTCTGTATCCTCCATCTTGTGTAACTATGTGTCCTACAGGACCCCTTTCTGAGAAAAACCACCAGTTGCCCAACCTGCCTAACTCACTTCCGAGTTGGGCTGCAGGAATGCGGAGGAGAGCTAACTGTCTCTGGCCACCTGGGCAACTGAAAGAATATAAAAACTTAAAGGAGGTGCCTGCTAGTCTCACTTTCTTAGAGTCCTTGAGAAGGCGATCCTTCTGACTATTCCAGGAAATAGCCCCGAGCTGATATAGATAATCAGTCCTGAGATAAGGGCCTAGCCGAGATGTTTTACTGTTTTACTGCCAGGTCCTCTCCGTTTGGTGATAAGGGCTGAGCTGGGATGTCTTACTGCTGCTGGTCCTCCCCATTTGTTGATTAATGAACCAAAGTTCCTTCACCAGGCGCCAGGTGTTCATCTGGGAAGCCCCCCTTACTATGTCTGTTTCCCCCCTTATTTTGTAGTTTTTGCCTATATAAGCCTGAAAAATTCACTGTGGGGCACTTGGCTTCTCTGCTCCTGCAGGAGTGGTGGGCTGGGTCCCAGCATGCTGGAATAAAAAACCTCGTGCTAATTGCAGCAAGAACGCCTCCTGTGGTTGATTGGGGTCACCGTCGCCTCCACTGGCAAGGGGGGGGGGTCCTAGCCAGGGTCTTTCACAACCAGACCCGGGCCCTCACCTGACCAATCGGCAGTGTCCACAAACATCACCCCCCCAACTGCCTCTAGACCCCCTACAAAACCTTTGTTCTATTGAAACTCTCTCTCTCTCTCTCTCTCTCTCTCTCTCTCTCTCTCTCTCTCTCTCTCTCTCTCTCTCTCCCCCTGCATCTCACCGCTGCGCTGGTGGATGTGTGAGACCGAGCTCGAGTTAGCTCGAATAAAGGCTCTTTGCTTTTGTATCAGACTCGGCTCCCTGGTGGTCTTTGGGGATCTTGAAATCTGGGCATTAACAGTTGCTAGCGAGGAGACTGCTCTAAGCAAGCAGGACTCAGGGTAGGCATCATCACCTGACCTCATATTAAAACAGTTAAGACTGCCGGAGGAATCACACCACATAAATACCAGTATATGCAGTTACAAATCACACAGCACTTTCTTACCCACACAAGTTCCTGGTGCCATGGGTACAGGCTTAACAGAGTCCCCAAAGCTGGCTACCTTTGGAGGCAGCTGCGGCACCATCTGGTGCTGGCAAAAATCAGGTCAGGAATGGGTTTCCGGGGCTTTTACCACCAAGATCTCAGGTAGGCTCTTTCCTGACTCAACTTCCTCTCAGGCAGGCCAGGGAGTTAAAACGCGGCTTGATCGAGGGTGTTAGCCATCTTCTGCCATTTGGTGTGGAGCAGGACACAGAGCGAGTGCAGATGGTCAGCCCATCTTTAGTCTCTGGTTTGGGTCCCCGTTATACAGCCCGGCTGTTTACACACGGCAGTCCAGATGCTTATCAATTAAGGTGCAAAACAAGTTTCTTTCTACGTGCCACAGGTATGCACTTAAAAACATGTTTTCGACTAAAGTAAGTTCAAAACAAGTCCTTATCTATGGGTTACACTCTTCAAAGATACTTCACAAACATGTTTTTCCAGAAATGTTCAAAACATCTCACAGGTGGTTATGACACTAAGTTTCACACAAATATTTTTCTACTATGACAACCCGCAAAGCCCCTTTTGCTAAGGTTTATAAATGCTGTAGTTCTTTGTTTCTTGTTACTCCCTTCTGATTGGCCACTCTTTTGCAGAATATCAGCTTCAAGCCCCACGTGGTGCCTCCTCCTTCACTCCCCCTTAGCTTGTAACATTTCTCTGTCTCCTGTGAAAATCTGTTTTCCTCTTTCTCCCATTTGTCAACATTACTCTATCCTTTGTGAAAGTTCATTTCCTCTTTCTCCCCATACCCTGTGGCTTTTCCTTATCTTCTGTGAATTGATGTCTTCCTCTCCCCTTATCCTGTGGCATCTCTTTTTTTTTTTTCTTCTCTCTGTGAATGTATGCTTTCAGGCAGCTCCAAGCCCTCACTATGCATTCCTCCCCCATGGACCCTCTTCATTCTTAAAACTCCCTAAACCTGCATATTTTATGCCCAAAACTCTTTTCAGTAGAATATGCAATGGGCCAATATCAAATAGGTAAAACTTTTACTGTTTTGAGAGAGTTACATTGCTAAAGCAAGGATAAACCTATAATAACAGCAATAAAAAAAATGCTGTTAGTATCTTAGGCTTTTGCACCTTCCCTCAAATTCCTTTCATTGGACAGGAGTTTAAAAAGTTGAACAAGTGCACAATAGCCACGTCATCTCAAGAGAAGCTATGAAGAATAAGGAAAAAGAAGCATTTCCCTGAGCGAAGGGCCAGGAACACAGTAAGCAATGTATCATGAAACTAATCCCATGGAGGAGAATCACGATCGAATTGAGAGGAGTTAGAGATAGGAGAGGCAGGTAGGATAAGGTCCACGGGAAAGGAATGCACACATGAGGGATGGAGCCCGCTCCAAATCACCAGAATATCTATCTTACACGCACAGAAGGCAGCGGAATGTTACAGGAGAAAAGGAAGAAGGAGGTTCATTGAGGAGGCTCTGAAACTGAAACTAATACTAGGCAGGGAAAAGGGGGAAATTGGCCAACTGGGGGAAAAAACATGAGGGGACATAAAATAAGGTCCAATTAGAAAGTGGCATGAACAGACAAATCACC